>BLSH010215983.1:48561-68033 GCA_018402905.1 Glandirana rugosa | reverse complement strand
ATTTTGAATGACAATTGCGCGGTCGTGCGACGTTGTACCCAAATAAAATTTGTGTCCTTTTTTTCCCACAAATAGAGCTTTCTTTTGGTGGTATTTGATCCCCTCTGCGCCATTTCTGATCGCCGCTATAAACAAAAAATGAGCGACAATTTTGCAAAAAAGAACAATATTTTTTACTTTTTGCTAAAGTACAAATCCATTAAAAAAATTATTCATCAGTTTTGGCCGCCATATATTCTTCTACATATTTTTGGTAAAAAAAAATCGCAATCGGCGTATATTGATTGGTTTGCGCAAAAGTTATCGCGTCTACAAACTGGGAATTGATTTATGGCGTTTTTATTTATTTATTTTTTTTTACTAGTAATGGCGGCGATCTGCGATTTTTATCGGGACTGCGATATTGGGGCGGAAATGTCGGACATTTTTTACACATTTTTGGGACCAATGACATTTATACAGCGATCAGAAATTTAAATGTCCACTGATTACTGTATAAATGTCAAATCAGTAGATCTGTCATGTCCCCTGTCACAGAACGGGGAACCGCCGTGTTTACAACGGTGGTTCCCCGTTCTGAGGCTCCTAAAGGTGATCGGCGGGATTCGGGCGGACATCGAGTCCGCCCGACCCACTGGCACGCTCCCGCCAGGGGGCGCGCAGGAGCATGCGCAGTGGAGGACGTCCATGGACGTCCTCCGGGCATTTCAGATCCGCGCTGGAGCCGTACTTTGGCTATAGCGCGGATCTGAAGTGGTTAAAGCATCTGACCACACCAAGATTGGTGTGATAAGATGCTTTCCCAATTTCTCAATGGCGCTGTTTATATCCGGTGAAACTAAAGTCATGAAATGCTCGTAGCTTCTAGTTCCTTAGGCCATAGAGATGATTGGAGACATTCTAGTCTTCGATCAGCTCGATGGTCAGCTGACAGAACTACCGACTCCATTCTTGCGTTCCCCAGTGGGACAGGAGAGCCTGAGAAAATCACTCAAAGACCTGCAACATATTAGTACATCGCTGGTCCTTGTTGGGCATATGTTGTAATGTTCTTTTTTTTCATGCAGCCTGTGGGTTAAAGAAAAAAAGAATCAATCGGTGAGTATACCCACCATTAGAAAACTGCCCTGCATCCACCCACTTCTAATGATGGGCATAGCGCCTTTCTAAAAATATATACTGGAGCATAGGGGTAATCTGCCCCAATTTCCACCCACTGCCCCTATGCTCCGGTATATAGGCTCTTTTTTTTTCTTAAATATTCTTTATTTTCAAAATGTTTTCTTAATTTTTTTCTTTAAACATTGACCATACAAGTTCATACCAAACTAAACAGTAAAAACATATACATCACACACATTGGTACTCTTTAAAGCAGTAGTAAACCCATGCATTTAACAGGTTAAAAACCAGTCCCATTTCCGGCACGTGCCGGAAATGTAACGCTCCCATTGGTTGTGCTCTAAACCAAACTGTCAAACCATCCAATAAAAAAAAGAAAAGAGGCGCCTTTAAGTGCAGACTTTAAAAACAGTTTATTAAAACCAACAATTGGCAACTCACATGAGACAGAAGATGAAAGCACATGAGCAGGTCCTCAAAGGGGTAACATCAGTGAGACGTCCATAGGCCAGGATTCATAGCACCATCATGAACTGTAGCAAGCGTCCCTGTGAGTTGGTAACCGGCCGGAGACAGGGGAATCTTGAAATGAGGCTTGGTTCTGTGGCAGCTAGAGTCCCAGGATGATGACGTCACTGGACAGCGACGCGTTATCCGAGCCGGCGTGCTGCGATTGGTGTGGCAGCCGCGCTCCTTTATCAAGCTATAGGTCAGGACCAAAGGGGTTTGTTTTATGTGCAAAGTAAGGGGCGGGGTGGTACCAATAAAAGAAAAGGGGATGGTTTTGAGAATAAAACTAAATAACAGAGGGGCCGGAAGAGGGAGGGGAGAAAAGGATGATGAAGGCAAAGGGATATAATCTATATAGTGTGTATATGAAACAACATTAACAGTACAAGATACATAGTGCTAATAATAAATTATAAAAAAATTATATATCATATGTAACTGAAGGAAAATTTATACCATAACATTAATCAAAAAATAAATATCATTCTGATGACCATATTGAAAGCGTATGATAGATAAAACATGGATACAAATTTATATAACCAACAGAAATGTATCTAGTATAAAAACAGAGATTCTGGTAATTTTATAGGTCAGCAACCGCCATCAATAAAAAAGGTTTAAAATGTAAAACCCTACCTACTGAGTGTTATATCAGGCAAGATGTGTGCTAGTGTGCGGTAACTTAATACACCACAATGGGAAAAAAAAAAAAAAAATATTATTATTATTAATTAATTAACACACTACAGGGGGTCTAGAGTGCAAAACCCTACCTACTGAGTATTATGTCAGGCAAAAATTGTGTCAGGCACAATTTTTGCCTGACATAATACTCAGTAGGTAGGGTTTTGCACTCTAGACCCCCTGTAGTGTGTTAATTAATTAATAATAATAATATATATATATATTTTTTTTTTTTCCCATTGTGGTGTATTAAGTTACCGCACACTAGCACACATCTTGCCTGATATAACACTCAGTAGGTAGGGTTTTACATTTTAAACCTTTTTTATTGATGGTGATTGCTGACCTATAAAATTACCAGAATCTCTGTTTTTATACTAGATACATTTCTGTTGGTTATATAAATTTGTATCCATGTTTTATCTATCATACGCTTTCAATATGGTCATCAGAATGATATTTATATTTTGATTAATGTTATGGTATAAATTTTCCTTCAGTTACATATGATATATAATTTTTTTATAATTTATTATTAGCACTATGTATCTTGTACTGTTAATGTTGTTTCATATACACACTATATAGATTATATCCCTTTGCCTTCATCATCCTTTTCTCCCCTCCCTCTTCCGGCCCCTCTGTTATTTAGTTTTATTCTCAAAACCATCCCCTTTTCTTTTATTGGTACCACCCCACCCCTTACTTTGCACATAAAACAAACCCCTTTGGTCCTGACCTATAGCTTGATAAAGGAGCGCGGCTGCCACACCAATCGCAGCACGCTGGCTCAGATAACGCGTCGCTGTCCAGTGACGTCATCATCCTGGGACTCTAGCTGCCACAGAACCAAGCCTCATTTCAAGATTCCCCTGTCTCCGGCCGGTTACCAACACACAGGGACGCTTGCTACAGTTCATGATGGTGCTATAAATCCTGGCCTATGGACGTCTCACTGATGTTACCCCTTTGAGGACCTGCTCATGTGCTTTTATCTTCTGTCTCATGTGAGTTGCCAATTGTTGGTTTTAATAAACTGTTTTTAAAGTCTGCACTTAGAGGCGCCTCTTTTCTTTTTTTTTCCAGTGTTACAAGGACTTTGCTTCTGGTTCTAAGAAGGCTGACCTTTGTGCTGGGACTTTTTACTAATGCTGGTTCTTATACCAGCCACATATGGACTATTTTAAAGACTTGATGGGATTTATGTTTTTTCAGGGTGTTGCGCCATATACTTGTTTGCATTGTCAAACCATCCAATGGCTGGTGTCATAGCTGATCACATGTGCAGCATCATGGTAGTTGTAGATTAAACAGAGGCAAAGATGGCAGCTTCCTTGGCTGAAAATGATAGGAGGGTTTACTACCACTTTAACATAAATTACCAGGCAGTATTACTTCTAACTAAAAGAAAGCCATCCGCAGGGCATGGTCTCTCCCCCCCCCCCCCGCCCCCCGATGGTTTTCCCTTATGTAACCATATAAATTTATTATGTTTTGAAAAACAAAATCTGCATTGTTGCCTGTATAACCCTCCGTCCATATCCATAGGGAGAACAAAAAAAAAGAAAGAAAACAACCCCCCCAACTTAATTATTATTCAACAGATCTTGAAACACCTCTTTAGACATACAGAGCCAACATGTCTCTGCATGAGTCATACAGAGTCAGCAACCTATAAAGAAGACCATGAGCAAATGCCCAGACTTAATTGCCTCCTATTCCTCTTTCTGGAGTATAAGTCCATATTCCCTGGAATTGTATATATGAACCAATGTGCCTATTTTCTCCTAAATCCCTCTTCTCTCCCTTCCCTGGTAGTTATAATACGTTCCATAGAGTGAATATCTGAAACTTTGCCAAGCCACTGACTGATTTTGGGAGGTGATTTTTGCTTCCATAGAGCTGGAATACAGGATTTGGCTCCATTAATCAAATGGACCAATATTGATTTTTTGTATTTTCGTTTGGAAAGGGCAGAGAGATGTAGGAGATACCCCACCGGTTCTTCTCCCAGATCATACTCTGTCAATTGTTTTGTAATCTCTCGTACACATACCCAAAACCTGTCTAACTTGTGGCATGACCAAAAAATATGCAATAAATTGCCCTTGGCTTCTCCGCACCTCCAACATTTATTTGTTACCTCGGGAAAGGCTTTCTTTAACAAGGAGGGAACCCTATACCATTGTGTAACAATTTTGTAAGACAACTCCTGGTATTTACTGGCTATGGAGGAGTAGTGAGAGAAATACAGAATTCAATCTCTTTGCTCTTCCGAGAAAGTACAGCCCAGATCTCTTTCGCATTTCTGTAGGAACCTTACAACGTAACCTTCCTTAGGAGCTATTAATATTTTGTATATCTCTGAAACCCCATGGTTGATAGTTCCTTCTGTCAGACACAGATCTTCCATAGGTGAATTGGTATGTAGTGTCACTCCCCTCCTAATGATACTTCCAAGAAAGTGAGTCAATTGCTGTGCTCACCACACGTCTAAAGGTGGGTTGAACATCGCCTGTATTTCAGTCTTAGTCTTAAGTCTTGAGTCTGCCATAAAGTCGCCTAACCGCAGTTTTCCTGAGCTGCCTGTTCGTTTAAAGCCTCTGTCCATATAGCCCGGTGGAAATGCGGGATTACCTATTACAGGATACAATGACATGATCTCCCCTTCTGTTTTGAGGAAGAGATGACTTTGCTGCACCACCCGTATGGTTGCCCCTATAGCGGGATGATGTCGTAAAGGACCAAGAGCTCTATGACGTATCCACGGCAGGCATTCTAATGGAATCTTAGAGCATGATTGTTCAAACTTAACCCATGCTTTGTTTTCTCCTTCCCTACACCAATCCAGTGCCCTCGCCAGATGCAATGCCTGATAGTACCATACCGGATCTGGAAATGCCATACCTCCTTGGATTTTGACCATTGCCAACACCGAGTATGAAATTTGTGGTTTTGTATAGGCTCTTTTTTAACTGTGGTGGTGAAATCAATTCCAACAGCGCTGGAGTCGCTGATTTATGTATGGTGGGAGCAAACGCTGTTGCTGTCATCATAAATAAATCAGTGCTGCAGCTGAATGGTGCACCTGAAAAGCAAAAAACAATTAATAAAACACACTAAAAAGTAACATAAAATAATTACATACCTGCAAAGAAAACATTATAAAACACAGTGATTACAGGTATGCAGTAACATATAAAAAAATCACATACCCACAAAGAGAACATGATAAAAAACAGTAACCAGACATTACAGGTATGCAGAGACAGAACAATAGAGAGAGAATAGAGAGAAAAGAACAAGAAACTGACAACTCTTTTTGGCTTTTTTTCAAATTTTTTTGTTTTTTATAACTTTTTTGTGGTTTTAAAAAAAATATATTTTTTTTATTTTTTTGGTACTCTTTTTTTTTTTTTTTTTTTACAATAATGGTTCCAGGTTAGGGTCTCCCAAGATGTGGTGACATCTTTGGAGACCCTGTGGCAGTGTGCCCTATACCTGTGTAATGCTGTATCCTACGCTAATACTCAACTAGTGTATGGTAGCGCTGGAAACAGTCGCTGCTGCAAAGACCAGGCTGACCAGGACAGGAGGGACAATAATAACGGGTGTCACGCCTGTATCCATATTGTCTGAAGACACGACATCTATTTTTCGGGGGCTCGGTTGGTAAGGGTACCAGGAATGGCATGCGGAAAATTCTGCTCATGCAGCTGGCTCACTGCATTTGGATTGGGAAGTTGGGGTGCAGCACCATCTGGAAACAGAAGGACTATGACGATCTCTTCCTGGAGTTTAAAAACTTACCTACTGCCGTATACAGAATGACGGCTGGGAAGTAGTTGAGTTATCCTGACTGGGCATCATATAACGTTCAGCAGGATAGCATGCAGGCTCACACCCACGGGGCCCGCCCAGCGTGGAGATCAGTGGAGAGGTGTGTCAGTCTGAAACACTGCAACTCCAATCTGGGTAATAGGCTTCTGTCAGAAGCTCATTACCATGTGATCAGCCGTGACGACTCACAGCTGATCACAGTGTAAACAGGAAGAGCCATATATCTGCTTTTTCTTTAGTCGCGTCTGCAGACGCAAGTAGTGGAGAGCCGATTGGTGGCTCTCATGACAGGGGGGCCTGTGCTGATTGTTTATCAGCGCAGCCCCCCTCGGATCACCACCCTAGACCCCAAGAAAGCCGACCAGGACCACCAGGGAGCTCACACAGTGATGCCACCCAGGGACCACCAGGGATGCCACCCAGGGACTACCAGGGATGCCACCCAGGGACCACCAGGGATGCCACCCTAGACCAACAGGTAAGGGGCACACAATTCCCAATAGGGATGGCACTGTGCCCATCTGTAATGCTTGCCAGTGCCACCCCTATACCTGCTGTGATACAGTGCCGCCTATCAGTGCCCATCAGTGCCACCTATCAGTGCCACCTATCAGTGCCCATCAATGCCGCCTATGAGTGCCCATCAGTGCCGCTTATCAGTGCCCATCAGTTTCGCTTATCAGTGCCACCTATCAGTGCCTGCCAGTGCTGCTTATCAGTGCCACCTATCAGTGCCCATCAGCGCTGCATATAAGTGCCACCTCATCAGTGCCACCTCGTCACTGCTGTCTCATCAGTGCCAATCAGTACTGCCTGATCAGTGCCCGTCAGTGCAGCCTCATCAGTGCCCATCAGTGAAGGAGAAAATGTACTTATTTACAAAGTTTTGTGACGGAAAAAAAGAAAACAAATGTTTTTTTCAAACTTTTCAGTCTTTTTTTATTTGTAGTGCAAAAAATAAAAACCCCAGAGGTGATCAAATACCACCAAAAGAAAGTTCTATTTGTGGGGAAAAAATGATAAAAATTTAGTTCTGGTATTCAAATTGCAACAGCGCTGAAAGCTGAAAAATGGTCTGGTAGGTAAATGTCCTAAGTGCATGGTATTGAAGTGGTTAAGGAAGGATCCAGTCCATCCTGACGCTTTGTATAACACATACAGTAAGCGTTCAGCAAAGCCAATTGGTATAGGTATACAGACACTTGTTTGCACCAGTGTCTGGCCTTATGAGCAATTAGATATGGCGCCAACAACTGGTCGTTGAGGTCCACCCTTCCGACATTAAGATTATATTTATGGACACATAGGGGCTTCTCCACAACACCAGTCGCCGTTGGAATTTTGGCTGCTGTGCCTGCGTGAAGGGAGGAAATGGTGAAAACATCCCTCCACATGCAATTTACTACTTTTCAAGCAGGCTCTCTCCCCCATCGGGATTACGAGGGGCTGAATTTTGTGGAGCCGATCAAATCCTGGGTCACCCGAAGGATGACAGAGTCCATTGTCGTTAAAGTGCATGAAACGCAGGATCTGCTCATATTGTGTCCTGGTCATGGAAGCAGAGAACACAGGCATATGGTGAATTGGGTCAGTGAACCAATATGACCGCAAATCAGATTTTTTACATACAGTATCTCACAAAAGTGAGCACACCCCTCACAATTTTGCAAATATTTAATTATATTTTTTCATATGACAACACTGAAGAAATTACACTTTGCTACAATGTAAAGTAGTGAGTGTACAGCTTGTATAACAGTGTACATTTTCTGTCTCCTAAAAATAACCCAACACACAGCCATTAATGTCTAAACGCTGGCAACAAAAGTGAGTACACCCCTAAGTGAAAATGTCCAAATTGGGCTTAGTTGACCATTTTCCCTCCCCGGTGTCATGTGACTCATTAGTGTTATAAGGTTTCAGGTGTGAATGGGGAGCAGGTGTGTTAAGTTTGGTGTTATTACTAGAGTTGAACGGACACCTGGATGTTCAGGTTCGGCGGGTTCGGCGGGTTCGGCGGAAATTCGCGAAAAAGTTTGAGTTCGGCCCCGAACTTGACCCCGAACCCCATTGAAGTCAATGGTGACCTGAACTTTTGAGCACTAAAATGACTCTAAAAAAGTCCTGGAAAGGGCTAGAGGGCTGCAAAAGGACACACAATGGGGGTAAGAGTAGGACAAGTGCCCTGCAAACAAATGTGGAAAGAAAAATATCTTAAAATCACATGAAAAAAAATAAAAATGGAGGAGAAGGTGGATGTGGAGTAGGAGGTTGAGGAGGCGGTGACCATGGCGGTGTAGGTGAAAGTGGAGGTAGCCAACACTGTTTTTTGTTTGTTTGTTTTTTTTTCTAATTGGGGTAGCCTCCAAAATATTGAGACATATTGAAAATAAAAAAATCACAATGTGCAGACAAACCCAGAGATGTTCTAGCACGGGTTCACTTTTTCCATATAAAATGTACCATGGTTTATTTTTCATGTTTCTCCTGTTACAAATTCCAATAAAGACTTATGTTCTATAAAAAGAAACGAGTGAAACACTTGTTGATTGGCTGCCCTGCAAAAAATACTAAGCCCCGAACCCGAACCCGGACTTTTTCTCAAATGTCCGGGTTCGGGACACGGACACCCTAAAGTCTGGTACGAACCCGAACTTTACTGTTCGGGTTCGCTCAACTCTAATTATCACTCTTACTCTCTCATACTGATCACTGGAAGTTCAATATGGCACCTCATGGCACAGAACTCTCTGAGAATCTGAAAAAAAAAATTGTTGCCCTAAATAAAGATGGCCTAGGCTATAAGATGATTGCCAAGACCCTGAAATTGAGCTGCAGCACAATGGCCAAGACCATACATCGGTTTTATCAGGACAGGTTCCACTCAGAACAGACCTCGCCATGGTCGACCAAAGAAGTTGAGTGCACATGCTCAGCGTCATATCCAGAGGTTGTCTTTAATAAATAGACGCATGAGCGCTGCCAGCATTGCTGCCGAGGATGAAGGGGTGGGGGGTCAGCCTGTCAATGCTCAGACCATATGCCGCACACTTCATCAAATTGGTCTGCATGGCTGTTGTCCCAGAATGAAGCCTCTTCTAAAGATGATGCACAAGAAAACCTGCAAACAGTTTGCTGAAGACAAGCAGACTAAGGACATGGATTACTGGAACCATGTCCTGTGGTCTGAAGAGACCAAGATAAACTTATTTGGTTCAGATGGTGTCAAGTGTCTGTGGCAACCATGTGAGGAGTACAAAGACAAGTGTGTCTTGCCCACAGTCATGCATGGTGGTGGGAGTGTCATTGTCTGGGGCTGCATGAGTGCTGCTGGCATGCCAACATGTACTGTGACATACTGAAGCAGAGCATGACCCCTCTCTTGGGAGACTGGACCACAGGGCAGGATTCCAACATGAAAACAACCCCAAACACAACTCCAAGATGACCACTGCTTTGCTAAAGAAGTTGAGGGTAAAGGTGATGGACTGGTCAAGCATATCTCCAGACCTAAACCCTGTTTGAGCATCTATGGGGCATCCTCAAATGGAAAGTGGAGAAGCTCAAGGTCTCTAACATCCACCAGCTCCGTAATGTCGTCATGGAAGAGTGTAAGAGTACTGCAGTGGCAACCTGTGAAGCTCTGGTGAACTCCATGCCCAAGAGGGTTAAGGCAGTGCTGGGAAATAATGGTGGCCACATATAATATTGACACTTTGGCCCAATTTGAACATTTTCACTTAGGGGTGTACTCACTTTTGTTGCCAGCGGTTTAGACATGGCTGTGTGTTGAGTTATTTTTAGGGGACAGCAAACTTACACTGTTACACCCACTACTTTACATTGTAGCAAAGTGTCATTTCTTCAGTGTTGTCACATGAAAATATGCAATAAAATATTTACAAAAATGTGAGGGGTGTACTCACTTTTGTGAGATACTGTATGCCCATGAGGAGGGAAAGGCCCAGAAAGGTCTTAAATTCAGAAACCGCAATAGGTTTCTATTCTCTGGCAAGTGACAAATGAGGATTAGCGGCGATGAATTGACCAGTATACAAATTGCTTTGATCCACTATAGATCTATAGAGATCTTCGGTGAAAAACAGCGAATAAAAATCAAGGGCTATAAAATCAACTGTTTCCACCTGAATTCCGGGTTGGCCAGTGAACGGGGAAAGTACGGGCACTGAATCAGTGGTGGATTGCCAATCAGGGTTAGCGTATTCAGTGGGAAGGGCACTATGGGCTCTGCGGGCCTGTCTTTGTCTTCTTTGTAGCTGCGGGACATTGCTTGTGCTAGCCACACCAACTTAAACTGCACTTATGGGACTTGCCATGTCAACAAGTGTTACTGCAGTGCTGGTTGAACGACCAGGGTGTACTAGGCCGCTGGTGCTTGCCAGTTAACCAGAAAGATGAGCAGCACTAGTATTGGCTCTCTGCTCCATATGAGAGCCCTGTGGTTCTTGCACCTCAATAACAGCAGAAAGGGGCCAGGTACGACTAACCTTAGCAGGGACCACAACTCCATCATCAGAGCTATCTGTCAGGGTGCCGCTGCTCTCTACGGGTTTGTATGCTGAACCTGAATCTGACAGTGAGGCTTCCCCATCACTCATCTGTCATGCTCAGCATTGCATAGACCTTATCACTTGTGTACCTCAGATTTGACATGTTTGCACTCTAAATTTATCGGTACACTAGTGTGACTCACAATCAAAAAAGCACACCTGATTGTCAGAGCCTGCTTCAATCGCTACCAAAATCCCTGTCAGCGTTCACAAGGATCAGGCGTAAACTCTACGAACACTGTAGATATGTGTGTTATGTAAGTGTCAGTGATCTATTAGATATTGCACTTGGGTGGGCTGGGCTGGGCGGAGGGGCTAAACGCAGGTGCTAGCAGATATCTTTGCTGATCCCGCTAATGCCACATTGTTTAGAACACTAAGTTACTGGGGACGCTAATCTAGATTTGATCAGATCACAGATATTGATCTGTTCAGATACTATTCTACTAGCTGACCTATCTAGTGCGTGTGTGTGCGTGTCAGAGTACCTGATTAATCTGGCCCTGCCGGGGATTGACTCTGACCCTAACTTTGAACTAAAACGTAACTGAGGTCACCGCTAGGCGATCAGGGGGTTATATATATAATATACGGTGGGTACCCTGATGAAAACAAACGTCCTAACTAACTAGCGTCACCCATGACACTTATACAGTGATCACAGGTGACAGGGGGCAATCAAGGGGTTAAAACCTTTATTAGGGGGTAAGGAGGGGCACCTGTACCTACCTGGGCCTACTACTACCTATCCTAAGGTGATTTAGTGTCACAAGTGACACAAGTACAGTGATCAGCAAAAGACACAGTGACATGAATGAAGGGGTTAACTGGGGGGGGGGCGATCAGGGGGTGGAAAGTGTGCCTACGTGTACTCATGTCAGTGGACTGTTGGTGCACTCACGTTTAGATGTCCTCTTTCCCTCGCTGGAACTGAAAAGGACTCCAGGAGCAAAGGTGACATCACTTCCTCTGCCTCTGTTTACATTACAGATTGCAAGCTCCATGAGGGTAGGGACTGATGTGAATGTACAATATATCTATGTAAAGCTCTGCGTAAATTGACAACGCTATATAAGTACCTGAAATAAATAAATAAAATTTGTTTCATTCGTTTTCAGAATTTGTTTCGGTTATTCGTTTTTGAATCGATTCATAGTTACATAGTTACATATTTAGTCAGGTTGAAAAAAGACACAAGTCCATCTAGTTCAACCAATCAAAAAAAAAAATAAGAAAAAATATATATAACCATACAATCCTTCACCCACAGTTGATCCAGAGGAAGGCAAAAAAAACCCCAGCAAAGCATAATCCAATTTAATATAGCGGGGGAAAAAATTCCCGATCCCCGAGAGGTAACCGGATTTACCCTGGATCAACTTTACCTAAAAATGTTAGCGCCCAGTTATATTATATACATTAAGGAAAGAATCCAGGCCTTTTTTAAAGCAATCTACCGTGCTGGCTAAAACCACTTCTGGGGGGAGTCTATTCCTCATTTTCACATCTCTAACTGTGAAGAAACCTTTCCATATTTGGAGATGAAATCTTTTTTCCTCTAGACATAAAGAGTGTCCTTTAAGGTCCTTGTCCTTTGTGATGACCTTAAAGTAAATCACTCAACACCAAGTTCACTATATACTGTATGTTGATCATATCCCCCCTTAATCTCTTCTTATCAAGAGAGAATAAATTCAGTTCCTCTAATCGTTCCTGATAACTGAGCTCCTCCATGCCTCTTATTAGTTTGGTTTCCCTTCTCTGCACTCTCTCCAAGTTTTCCACTTTCTCCTGCAAGTTTTCAAATCAATTTCGAATAGCTTTCGAATTCAAAAAGTTATCAAATTCAAATAGTTTCCAAATTCAAATTGTTTTAAATGCAAATCATTTTCGAATTCCAATTGTTTTAGAATTTTAACAGCTTTCAAATAGTTTTCCAATTTGCAAGGAGAATGGGGTGGGGTGAAAAGTGGAGGAAAAGAACGGAAAAAGATACAATAGAGGGGAATATAACAGAAAATGAAAGAATATAATGTGGTGGAGTGTAACAGAGCTGTTGTATTCTATTCTTTTGTTTTCTGTTATATTCTTTTCTAGTCCATTTTTTTTTTTTTTCTGTTCTATTTCTTTGTTTTCTATTCCATTTTTTTCTGTTTGGAAAGCTATTCAAATTCGAGGACTTTTCGAATTTGAATTGAAAACTATTTGAATTTGAACACTTTTTGAATTCGAAAACTATTCAAATTCGAAAAGAATCCAGAAACGATTCGAAAATTATTCAAATGCGAATTTCGTCAAAAAAAATGTTTCTGTTACTTTGGATTGATTTAAATTCGGTATTATTGTAATTTGGGAATTCAGATGGAATTTTAATTTGGAACAAAACGAGCCACACATGTCTATTCTGAACTGGGACACATGGCAGCGGAGAAGTGACTCAATTGCAAGTGTATAGAAGCCATGAGCTTTACAACCCCCCAAGTTTCTTGGGAGCTAGATTACATGCTGGTGCCAATTATTAAGTCAGCAGCAGTGAAAAGGTCAAAGCCCATTCCTCCCCACCTTAAATATGACTTTTGGCTTCCCTTTGCCAAAATGGTGAAATGCTGTCAAAGGCAAGGTATCCATTTCCTTGTTAAAAATATAAAAAATGTAAATGTGCATTTCACACTATGATCAAATTACATATGTAATATTTTGTTGTTCAGCAAATGTATTTTAGCAGTCTAAGGTTAGAGTGGGGTATACAATAGCTTAACATTGTATACAGTGCTGTCCTGTTTGCAATGAATTCCAGTGTCATAGGCTGGAGGAGTTAAAGGAGAGCAACTAGCAAGACCCAGTTGGGCACTTACAATAGAAAAGTTCTCAGCTCTAATCCTGGAAGCATTATATTAAGCAATTCAACACAATGTAGACCTTCTTACGTTAAAAGGCCCCAAAAGTGTGATAATGATTTTTTCATACCTGTTTCTTGCATCACCAACATATGACATTATGTAGAATATTATTGTATTATGACTTCCTAATATTAGGTCTTTCTGGTTTTGAAGATGCATACTTTTTGCTCACCATTTTGTGCATATACAGTTGTGCTCATAAGTTTACCCTGGAAAAAATGTATGATTTCTTGACCATTTTTCAGATAATATGAATGATAACACACAAACTTTTTCTTTCACTCATGGTTAGTGTTTGGCTGAAGCCATTTATTATCAACCAACTGTATTTACTCTTTTTAAATCATAATGTCAACAGAAACTACCCAAATGACCCTGATCAAAAGTTTACATATCCCAGTTCTTAATACCATGTATTGCCCCCTTTAACATCAATGACAGCTTGAAGTATTTTGTGATGTTTGTGGATGAGGCTCTTTATCTTCTCAGATGGTAAAGCTGCCCATTCCTCTTGGCAAAAAGCCTCCAGTTCCTGGAAATTCTTGGGCTGTCTTGCATGTTCTGCACGTTTGAGATCTGCCCAGAGTGGCTCAATGATATTGAGGTCAAGAGACTGAGATGGCCACTCCAGAACCTTCACTTTATTCTGCTGTAGCCAATGACAGATTGACTTGGCCTTGTGTTTTGGATCATTGCCATGTTGGAATGTCCAAGTACGTCCCATGCGCAGCTTCCTGGCTGATGAATGCAAATGTTCCTCCAGTATTTTTTGATAACATACTGTATTTATCTTGCCATCAATTTTGACCAAATTTCCTGTGCCTTTGTAGCTTACACATACCCAAAACATCAGAGATGCACCTCTGTGTTTCACAGGCCTTGTTGACTCCTCTCCAAATGTAGGGTTTATGGTTGTGGCCAAAAAGCTTAATTTTGGTTTCATCACTCCAAATGACTTTGTGCCAGAAGGTTCGAGGCTTGTCTCTGTCCTGTTTGGCATATTGTAAGTGGGATACTTTGTGGCATTTGCTTAGTAATGGCTTTCTTCTGGCGACTTGACCATTCAGCCCATCTTTGTTCAAGTGCCACCTAATTATGCCTCTTGAAACAGTCACACCACATGTTTTCAGAGAGTCCTGAAGTTATTTGTGGGTTTTTCTTTGCATCCCAAACAATTTTCCTGGCAGTTGTGTCTGAAATGTTAGTTGGTCTACCTGACCGTGGTTTGGTTTCAACAGAACCCCTCATTTTCCACTTCTTGATTAGAGTTTTAACACTGCTGATTTGCATTCTCAATTCCTTGGATATCTTTTTATATCCCTTTCCTGTTTTATACAGTTTAACTACATTTTCCTGCAGATCCTTTTGACAATTCTTTTGCTTTCCCGTGACTCCAAATCCAGAAACGTTAGTGCAGCACTGAATGAAAGATACAAGGGTCTGTCAGGAGTACAGAAACTCAACTTGTGTGCATGTTATCAGGTCAAAATCCCCAGGGTATGTAAACTTTCGATCAGGGTAATTTGGGTAGTTTCTGTTGTCCTTATGATCTAAAAAGAGTAAACACAGTTGATTGATAATAAATGGCTTCAGCCAAACACTAATCATAAGTGAAAGAAATGTTTGTGTGTTCTTATTCATATTCTCTGAAAAATGGCCAAGAAATCATAAATTCTGCCAGGCTTCCAGAGTGTTCCTGTTTTTGTGAAACCCCCCCAAAGTGTTTCTAAGATCACAAATCCTGTGAGAATGTGCTTTTGTGTCTTTTATGGGCAGCCATATCCCACGCTTTGACCATCTTCTGGAAATTCTTACTACTGACCATCAACTGCAGGACATAAATTACAGGAAGGCTTTGTCACTCACTGAACATCTGGTGGTTACCTTCTGGAATTATCCTATCTGCACAGGACGGTTTTTAGCTCTCTCATTGGCAGCGTACTGAGTGAAAGAGTGGTGGACGCTAGCACCTTTGCTATAGTTGACAGCTGGGCCTATAATTGGCCACCTGCTGGTGAGTCTTTCCACATAGGGGGGAACCCCTGTTGTTTTTCACGAGGTGTGATGATGGTGGACAACACGGATAAAATCATCTCGTTAAAGGTTTTTATTGAGACATAATGAAATGTATAAGAACATGGATGACATAAAAAGGTTACAAGTTACAGACCTGGTATGAGCGCGGTGCGGGCAGCCGACTCGCTCGACACAGTAAACAAGAAAGAAAAAACATAGAACATGAGCAATGGGAAAAACCTACGTCATATAAATGGGATAAAAGAGCATACAATATAGGACAAAGAGTATTTAATGGTAGCAGTGTGGACGATGGGGTTTACCTTCAACAGACACCCCTAAAGGGAGCATACTGTGCCTGCGGAGGTAATCCCAGTACAAACCATCTAAAAATTAAGATTAGAAACAGGTCCCATTATATTTGCATAGTGTAAACAAACCGAAACGAGCCGGTAAGGAGAGTCTTGCTTATTGCAGAATACCAGAGTCTGGTTAATGGGGGAAGGGGAAAAGAGAAATAGAGGAAAGAAAGGTATAGCAGAAGCAGAGATCGGAAGGAAGAGGGAAAAAAGTAAGAGAGGACGGAGATTAGAATGAGGGAAGTCCGCCTGGAGGTCCCGACCCTCCACATTGCATTATGTGGTATGAGAATTCAGATTGGGGATGTAGTGTCACCATGGAAGGAGAGTCTCAAGATCGAAGTTAGGTGGGTGGAAAAGGGTTATCCATGGAGTCCATGTTTTCACAAACTTAGCAGGGGATTCTTTTTCTACCGCTTCCATCTTAGCATGTACTAGAAATCTGGTCATTCTAGATTTGGTTTCCGCAGTGGTTAGGGACGGTTTCTTCCATGCTTGGGCTATAGTTTGCCTAGCAGCTGTTAAAAGGAAGAGGAACAGTCTGAATTGCGATCTGGAGAGAGAATCAGGTTTCGAGCTTAAGAGCGCTTGCTTTGGGTCTGGCGAGAGTGGTGTATGGAATAGCCGGGTGGCCATGTTAAATATGTCAGACCAGAATGTCTGAGCTGCTGGGCAGAGCCACCAAACGTGAAAAAAGGTGCCTGACTCGGAGCAGCCCCTAAAACATTGAGATGGGTATGTTGGCACGTATTTGGCTATCCTTGAGGGAACTAGATACCAACGTGTTAGTATTTTGTAGTTTGTTTCGATTGCTAGTATGCTGGGTGAGGAGCTTTTAGTAGAGGCCCATATTGCAGACCATTCTTCCTCGTCAATGTGGCAGCTCAGGTCTTTTTCCCATTTATGGATGTATGAGGGGCCCACCGAGTCAGGCACGATTGCAAGTTGAGTGTATAATGTTGATATTAGGCCTTTGATGTGAGGGTTGCGGCTGCAAATATTTTCAAATTGTGACATTTGGTCTAGGGGTGTGTTTGGGGTGATCAGACTTGAGTAGAAGCTTTTGATTTGGAGGTATCGAAAAAGCTCCGATGCAGGTAAGTGGTGTTTTTCACGTAGTGTAGGGAAAGGGAGTATGGAAGTTGAGTCTACTAAGTGGTGTAATCTCAGAATGCCTAAGGACGACCACATCCGAAAGGCATGGGGTGACTGCCAAGCTGGATAGAATGAAGGGTTCTTCAAAAAGGAAAGGAGGGGGTTGTGGGGTGACTGCAACTTATATTTAAATTTCAGGGTGTCCCAGATAGCCAAGAAGTGAGTAGTTATGGGGTTACTTATGGATGCACGCTCATTTTTTGATAGCCAGAGTAGGTTGGCTGTGGAGAGGGGGTCTATATCGACAGCTTCGATTGCGACCCATAGCGGGGTCTCGTTTATCGCATGGTATTTGGGCAGAGATGCCAAATGGGCGGCTCTATAATATCTGGTAAAGTCGGGCATTCCAAGGCCTCCTAGGAGTTTGGGTAAGAATAGTGTTCTTTTTGAGACCCTAGGTCTGGTAGAACCCCAGACAAATTTGAGTGTTCGCGATTGGAATAGGCGAAGATAGTGTGCTGGAACTGGAATGGGTAGGACCCTAAATAGATATAATAGCTTGGGGAGAATCGACATTTTATAATCGTGATTTTACCCAGCCAAGAGGTCGGCAGACGAGACCATTGATTCAACAGGTTTGTGACTTGTCGCAGGAGAGGCGGGAAGTTTTGAATATAGAGCTGTGAGGTGTCTGCTGTGAGCTTGATACCAAGATAAGTCAAGGAGGAAGAGGCCCATGTAAAAGGCAATGCCTGTTGCACTGTCAACAGCTCGGATTGGGGAATAGATATGTTTAGGGCTTGTGATTTTTTGGGGTTCACCACTAGTCCTGATACAGCCGCAAACCTGTTGAGCACTTGTAAGAGGTTGGGACCAGATATTAACGGGGATGATAGAAATAGTAATATGTCGTCCTCAAAAAGACAGGTTTTATGTGTATACCCACCCAGGTCAATGCCAGCGATATTCGGGTTTTCCCTGATTAGGTGTGCAAGGGGCTCGATGACAAGAGCAAAGAGAAGGGGAGAGAGTGGGCATCCCTGCCTCGTTCCTCTTTCAATATGGAGCGGTGCCGACTTGTAACCAGCGTATTTCACATATGCTTGGGGTCTATCATATAGTGCCATAATCCATTTCAGGAAATGGGGTCCGAATCCCCATTTCAGCAGGGTATACTGTAGATAGGGTCAGGAGACCGTATTGAATGCTTTCCTTATGTCCAAGGACAGAAAGCAAGTTGGGATTTTACGTTTACGTGCAGTATATGATAACAAGACAGCCCGGCGTATGTTATCGCCAGCTTGGCGGTGGGGTATAAATCCTACTTGGTCACGATGTATAAGTTCTCCAATTATGCCGTTCAATCTTAGGGATAGGATCTTGGCCAAGATTTTGATATCGATGTTCAGAAGTGATATCGGCCTGTAGTTCGAGCACAAAGTGTCATCTGTGTGGGGTTTAGGGATCATACAGATCAATGCGGTTAATGATTCTGGGGTAAACTTATGGTCTTGAAGGATAGAATTAAGGGCTTTGGTCAAGTTTGTTAATTTTAAGCTGCTTAATGGCCAATGCTGCCTCCTCTGGGGTTATATTACTTTCTAGGATCTCTAAGTCTGAAGAAGATAGTTGCGGGAGTTTAATTTGGCTAAAGAGGGCGTCCGCTTCTGTATGGTTGAAGTGGTTGCCATATTTGTAAATTGTTGCCAGGTGGGAATGAAATTTCTGTGTGATTTTAAGTGGGCTGCTGGTGGAAGCGTTTTTGGTTATCTTAAGGCGAATCGGTTTAGAGGGCTTATTGATGGTCTTAAGGGCACGAGCCAGAAGCGTTTCAGGCTTGTTAGCTTTCATATAATACATATGGCGGGACCTACGGAGAGCTTTATCAGCACCTTCCATCAGAAATAGGTCCAGTTCTAGCCGGGCTTTATCTAGCTTAAGCCTGGTGGCTGGATTGGGGTTAGAACTGAATTCAGCGTTGCAAGCATAGAGCTCGTCTTCTAGCTTTTGCCCCAAGACTTTACGCTCACGGTTAAATGTGGCTGACAGGCGTTGCAACTCGCCTCTAAGGGTAGGTTTGTGGGCTTCCCAGAGCGTAAGGGGAGAGATTTCTGGACTCTCGTTGAGCTCCAGATAGGATTTAATGGCCTGATGGACGGCTAGGCGGTGTGAGGGGTGTTTTAATAAATGCTCGGGTAAGCACCAAGTGCGGTCTTGCGCTCTCGGTATCGGGGATGCTAAGATGGTGATGACTGCGTCATGATCCGAGCACGGGAATTCTGGTAGTTATTCGGGAGATTTGGCTAAGCGGAATTCTATTGGTTTTTGCGAAGGTGGTCGTCGGGTGAATTTTAGTGTGTCTTTAAAGTAAG
>BLSH010215983.1:12463-32072 GCA_018402905.1 Glandirana rugosa | reverse complement strand
TGTGATCTGCAGGGCAGCGTCCTGGTCATCTATTCACACGTTTATGTCACATTATTGTGTGGAGCCTGCGGCTTTATCTTCTGTTGATTTTGGTTTGAATGTACTGTCAAATGGACGGTGTTAATTAAATCTTTGTTCAGCATTTGTGCCCACCCGAGTGTGTCTGGCGAGTTATTTATCACACGTATGCTGCCATGGAGTCTGTCAGGAAAATGGAAAATTTATTGTCAAATACTTACCGTAATTTTCCTTTCCTGATGGACTCCATGGCAGCAGGAGTCCCTCCCAGTGGTCTACGAGTAAGCTAGTTACGGAACACGGTATGCTGCTCGGTGCAAAGATTTATGGGAGAGGAGTCCTATAGGGTAGTAGAGGCGGGGCTTAACCCACACGTATGCTGCCATGGAGTCCATCAGGAAAGGAAAATTACGGTAAGTATTTGACAATAAATTTTCCATTTTCTATACATGTGGATTGTGAACACACTTAGACATTGCAACATTTCAGATGTTTATACACACAATTTTTGGGTATTTATTGTATTTATTACTAATTTTGAATCATCGCGACACTTATTTGGTAGCACAGGGGAAAACCCATTAATTATATTAAGCATTTCAACACAATGTAGACCTTCTTACTCTAAAAAGCCCCAAAAGTGTGATAATGATTTTTTCATACCTGTTTTTGCATCACCAGACATATGATATTATGTAGAAGATTATTGTATTATGGCTTCCTAATATTAAGTCTTCCTGGTTATGAAGATGCATACTTTTTTGCTCATCATGTGGTGCATATAAACAGTGTTTTAAAGGTTTACTATGACAGGTATAACCTAAACCTGGCAGGTTTTACTGGGGTGGGTCAAAGGGAAACAAAAGATGTTTGTTTTACTTCCTTGGTGCTCCCCACACTCTAGTCCATTCTTCCCATGCAACACTCTAATGATGGCCAATATGATTGAAGCAGCTGTATATAGTTTGTAATAAATCCTAGGCTGTTTTTGTGCTATAAACCAGTGGTTTTGAATGTACAGTTGACCATAGAGTAGTAAGAAAATATTTCAATGGCTATGCCCACTATAAAAAAAAAAGGAACAAGACTCCTGTTTTTCTGATTTATGATGAAAATGGGACATGTAGGTAGCATTTGTTTTAAGAAAGTTTTAGTTTGCTTCACAAAGATTTATTATCATGCACTTAAAACATGATATTTATGGGGCATGGTCTGGCTTTGGTCCAAGATGGCTGCATGAACCCTGAGCTCTTGCATGTAGGTGACTTCGGATTGCTTATTTTGAGGAATCACTAAGCAAAAATGAATAAAATAAGAAGAACTGAGATGATACTCGGGGTCTAAAATCAGCTATAACATTCCAGAACCTGAACTCAGCACGCTGATCACTATGAGGCCATACAAGCCTTTTTGCAATGCTCACCTAGAAGCAGTTCTGAAATAAAGCCATTGAAAGCTAGAGAATCTAAACAATCTCACACTCATTCCGATCATTTCCTATGACTGGCTGATCTCCAATCTGTTGCAACATATAGCAAAAGTACCCTGTCAGCAGCTGTATCTGACCTTTTAAGCCACTTAAAAAGATCCCTTCACTACTTATTTTGCTTTGATAAACATGTCCCCAAGGCAGCCCAATTTAATGGGCTTCAATTAGGCATCCAAACTTTGGTAAAGTTTGCCAAAACCACCACAAACCAAACCTATGTGCGGCTCATTATGATTACCAAATAGTAAAGTAAGGATAAGGATGAAATCCTGAATTTGCACAAGCTTTGAATTCAGATCAACTGAGTGTTCAATCTGAACGCCAGCTGTTTGAGGTTGGCTGATTGAGCAAACCAAATGGCCAGATTTGGCCTGTTTGCCCATGCTAATCCTCTGGCTGCTGCTATATTATCATTGTGGATGGGAACAGTACTGCAATTAAGGGGTCAAATTTTGCTGATGTATTGATTTGTATCTATGTGGTTTCTAATAATTTTTTGTGTAGATTATTTTTTTTCCAAACTTTTTATTGCATTAGGTTACAGCAAACGTATATATAGGGTTTCAATACAGTAGTTCCATATCAAGTCTTTTTACCTACACTATTCATCATAACTGCATCATAATACAATCCCCACATTATATCACCTTCCTTAATTAATTATTTTGCCCTAATTCTTCCCTTCTTAACGATTATTACACATAGGGATCTCTAGAGGGGTGTCTTTAACCAGTTCCCTACCGAGTCATTGTAAAATGACGTCAGCAGGGAACCTTTGTTGATCCGGGCGGATGTCGTATGACATCCGCCGCTTCTTGCCGCTACTGCGGGCCCACAGCGTGGGCGATCGCGGATCAATCGTGTCCCTCGGGACATAGCCCTTCTCGATCGGGGTAAAGAGCCATTAAAATTGGCCCTTTACCATGTGCCTGGCTGTGTCCAATCACAGCCGGTCACTATCGACCTCCACGTGCACACCGCTCGTTCGCGCCCCCGAGGACGCACAGCGTGGCGATTGGGGCTGAGGCTTGTCCCTCGGACAAAGCCCAGCTCCCATCAGTGTAAAGAGCCAATAGAATTGGCTCTTTACCACGTGACTGGCTGTGTCAATCACAGCCGGTCATGTGATGTAAACAAACCGTGGTAACGAGCTGTTACCGGGTTCTCCCTGTCACACACCGATCGTGTGTGAGAGGGAGATTGCGGTAACATCTTGTTACCGCCTACTGTGTACACCAAGCACACTGATCACCCCCCCTAATAAAGAGGACCTGTCACTACCCCATCAAAGTACCTGACACCTGTCCATCAAAGTACCCCAGTACCTGTCACCTGTCCATCGAAGTACCCAAGTACCTGTCATCTGTCCATCAAAGTACCCGAGTACATGTCACCTGTCCATCAAAGTACCCGAGTACCTGTCACCTGTCCATCAAAGTACCCGAGTACCTGTCACCTGTCCATCAAAGTAGCCAAGTACCTGTCACCTGTCCATCAAAGTAGCCAAGTACCTGTCACCTGTCCATCAAAGTACCCGAGTACCTGTCACCTGCCCATCAGAGTATCCGAGTACCTGTCACCTGCCCATCTCAGTACCCGATTACCTGTCAACATCCCATCTGAATATCCGAGTACCTGTCACCATCCCATCTGAGTACCAGAGTACCTGTCACCAGCCCATCAGAGTACCCGAGTACCTGTCATCAGCCCATCAAAGTACCCGAGTAACTGTCACCAACCCATCTGAGTACCCGAGTACTTATCACCAACCCATCAGAGTACCCGATTACCTGTCACCAACTCATCAAAGTATCCAAGTACCAGTCACCAGCTCATCAGAATACCCGAGTACCTGTCACCAGCCCATCAGAGTACCCGAGTACCTGTCACCTGCCCATCAGAGTACCCGAGTACCTGTTACCAACCCATCAGAGTACCTGAGTACCTGTCACCTGCCCATCTGAGTACCCGAGTACCTGTCACCTGCCCATCAGAGTACCCAAGTACCTGTCACCACCTGCCCATCAGAGTACCCAAGTACCTGTCACCAGACCATCAGCATACCAGAGTACCTGTCACCAGCCCATCTGAGTACCCAAGTAAATGCAATAAAAATGTGCAGCGCTCAAAAACATGGTATTAAAAAACACCAAAATAATTTAAAAAAAGGCCAAAGTTCTTATATATGTGCATATAGTCCAATCCCAAAGGAAGGAAATGCTTTCAAACGTGTTATGTGCAATATATATGACCGGATAAACACGAAGTGATCAAGATGGCAACTCACCAGATCCAAATGCTGCCTCACCTAAGAGGCAGCAAAAATGTATAGGAAGTTACATATGGGTCCGGACATTCTGGTGACCTTGTCCTTTCAAATCGACTCCATGATAATCCAGAAAAAGGAAAAAAGAAGAAAATGATGGTACAGTATATCCAAACTCAACATAGAGTAGAATAGTGGGAAAACCGTCACCCATTCACCAGTGCTTAAAGTATAGTGGAAAGACACCTAGTCACTTTATCCAACCACGTTCTGTGCTAGCAACTCACCAGATGCTACATATATATAATGCACATCAGATCATCCGGACCAATAAGAAACTGATCCTTCCAGCATAGATAGATGAATACTCTTTGCACATTCACAATGGAATGTAGGGATGTGTAGGTCAACCGTGTAAAAACACCATTCCCCCATAAATGAAGGAAAAGATGCTCATAGCGTAATCACGTTTTAATAGCAGCTTAAAAAATCCATAAAATACAGCAAGCATGTGTCAAAAAGGCAATCTCCGTTAGCTACCAACACGGGTATTGCAACATGATAAAAAAGAGTGTATAGTCATAAAATCATAACTGACGCGTTTCGGGCTCCAGCCCATTCTCAAAGGGATATCCCTTTTCATTGCCTCTCTAAGTGTATTCTGCGTATCTCCCATACATAGAATAATATCATACGCATATAGTTCTTATATAAAAACAGAGAGCACCATAAATGTGTCTTGAGACCTACATGTGGGCTTAGTACATCTCTATGAATTAAATAAACAATATTATGAACTCATAAAAAGACTGAATAATAAAAAGAAAGGTAGGCTAATATAGTAGAAGAGAAGGTTTATGGTGTGTCTAAACATATTCCTCTCCCCTACTAAGGGAAAAAGCTATCATGACATACAACCAACTTCAACCTTCCTGCCAATGTGGATCAAACAACAAACACTACTAAAGGCGAGAAAGAAGAGTAAAGCAAAAAGACTCAAGGACATTGAAAGCCTTAGTGAGAGGGGAGAAGAGAGAAGAGGGAATAGGAGACACCAGGGAGCTGAAATAGGAAAAGAGGGAGGGAGGGGCAAATAAATGAAGTGACACTAAGGACCTGGTAAGGCCAAGCACTTCCATCACTACTACAATTGATACAATTGCGTAAAAAACGCTGGGGAAGATGAGTGGGACTTTATATGAAGCAAAATGGTGGGGAATGATGAATTGATGGATTATAATAAAATTCATAATTTATTGGTAGATATATAATCAAAGAAGTACATGATTGACATTGTGTATGCAAATTTCATTGGTAAAAATATCATTGCATCACAGTATTGACATGAATAAATACAACGCCCCAATCCATCAAAATTGCATAATTGTACATATCTAGGTAGGACTGATTTAAGACTCAAATACAGAAGAGTCTGGCCTGTGACCCTTAGCACCCTAGGGAGAGGGTAAATAGGATATTGCTGTCCATAGACAAGAGCAGGTAAATAATGCAAGGCGATGGGATCCCTACGTGTTTCATGGCAAGTTTAAGCCATTCATCAGGAGAAAACCGTAGCATGGCTGAAAAAGATAATAGGGTATATGTATAAACAACTGACAAGAATGGTAGCAATATATGCATAGGGGGATGACAACGTAGCCCCCATATGACAATAGACAATGAGACTTACAGCTTCTGAGTGCCGGCGGCGGATGGCTGAGACGGGGAGGCCAGCCATAACCGAGCAGCCCTGGAGCTGAGGGGAGAACAGGGGCAATGGTGGTCCACACCGACGGCACACCGGGTGAGTAGGAGCACACGGGTGGAGGTGTCCATATGGAGCATGAGAGCCACTGTGAATAAAAGCAAAACCTGTGGTGTGTGATAGGTGACCATGGGAGTGAGTGAGAAATGGAAGGTAAAGGGTGAATAGATGTAAAAAACCCTAGAAGGTGAGGAGGAGTGGAGTAGATGAAACAAGTGAGGCGGATGAGATATAAAGAGATATAAAGAGAGGGGAGGTTGGAAAAAAGAGGATGAGTGACAAAACAGAGGTATGTACCTGTAAATGATGGCAAATTGGTGATGACTGTGTGTGCAGTGAGGCCAGCGTGCTTCAACCCACCCAGGGCACCGCCTGATATAGACGTACCCGCCCGTGACCCCCCAGCATCACGCTGCGGGCGCACCAACGGGGGAGGGGCACCACACGCTGGACACAACTGGAAGCGGCGTCCTCAACCCGATGTGCGTCCGCAAGCTGGAGAGCCCACAGGATGGTGCGGCACTACGCAGAGCGCCGCCCCCACCAGGCGGGCAGCGTGACGCTGACACGCAGTGACCGGGATCCCCACCCCCCCAGCCACTAGCCAGGAGGGGGGAGGGGGAGGGGAAACCTGCAGTGCGCGTCGCAGCTCCCAAACACCCGAATAGAGGGCAACTGACCCACCAGGGCAGGTGCGGCCAGCGCGCAGCAGCAGCAAGCCCCACTGTGGCTAGGAAGTAAATGGTAAAACGGGAAGGAAATTACAGAATGATTGGAGACTGTTTAAAAAATACATAAGGGTGAAAAATATATAAAATTATAAAATTGAGACCTAGGGGGAGGGGTACACGGCCCAGTATGAACCTGTTATAAACAGGACAATATAAATGTTGCACCACCAAATGCTTCCATCCCTATAAATTGGAAAAGAGGGAGGGAGGGGCAAATTGGGACTTTAAATGAAGCGACACTAAGGACCTGGTAAGGCCAAGCACTTCCATCCCTACTGCAATTGATAAAATTGCGTAAAAAACTTTGGGGAAGTTGAGTGGGACTTTATATGAAGCAAAATGGTGGGGAATGATGAATTGATGGATTATAATAAAATTCATAATTTATTGGTAGACATATAATCAAAGAAGTACATGATTGACATTGCGTATGCAAATTTCATTGGTAAAAATATCATTGCATCACAGTATTGACATGAATAAATACAACGCCCCAATCCATCAAAATTGCATAATTGTACATA
Organism: Glandirana rugosa; assembly: GCA_018402905.1. NCBI lineage: Eukaryota > Metazoa > Chordata > Amphibia > Anura > Ranidae > Glandirana > Glandirana rugosa. The sequence goes on along the minus strand of BLSH010215983.1, from coordinate 25,279 downwards.
TCTGGGTAGGACTGATTTAAGACTCAAATACATAAGAGTCTGGCCTGTGACCCTTAGCACCCTAGGGAGAGGGTAAATAGGACATTGCTGTCCATAGACAAGAGCAGGTAAATAATGCACGGCGATGGGAGCCCTACGCATTTCATGGCAAGTTTAAGCCATTCATCAGGAGAAAACCGTAGCATGGCTGAAAAAGATAATAGGGTATATGTATAAACAACTGACAAGAATGGTAGCAATATATGCATAGGGGATGACAACGCAGCCCCCATATGACAATAGACAATGAGACTTACAGCTTCTGCACGCCGGCGGTGGATGGCTGAGACGGGGAGGCCAGCCATAACCGAGCAGCCCGGGAGCTGAGGGGAGAACTGGGGCAACGGTGGTGCACACCGGCGGCACACCGGGTGAGAAGGAGCACACGGGTGGAGGTGTCCATATGGAGCATGAGAGCCACTGTGAATAAAAGCAAAACCTGTGGTGTGTGATAGGTGACCATGGGAGTGAGTGAGAAATGGAAGGTAAAGGGTGAATAGATGTAAAAAACCCTGGAAGGTGAGGAGGAGTGGAGTAGATGAAACAAGTGAGGCGGATAAGATATGAAGAGATATAAAGAGAGGGGAGGTTGGAAAAAAGAGGATGAGTGACAAAACAGAGGTATGTACCTGTAAATAATGGCAAATTGGTGATGACTGTGTGTGCAGTGAGGCCAGCGTGCTTCAACCCACCCAGGGCACCGCCTGATATAGACATCCGCGCCCGTGACCCCCAAGCGTCACGCAGCGGGCGCAACAACGGGGGGAGGGGCGCCACACGCTGGACACAACCGGAAGCGGCGTCCTCAACCCCACGTGCGTCCGCAAGCTGGAGAGCCCACACGATGGTGCGGCACTATGCAGAGCGCCGCCCCCACCAGGCGGGCAGCGTGATGTACAGAATTCTAGGAAGAAGTGTCATCTTGACTGAATGTATTCTACCCAGCCAGGAAAGACCCTCCTGATCCCATCTTGAGAGGTCCTCCGAAAGTTTCTTGAATAAGGGCGGGTAGTTAATCTGATAAAGTTGATCAATGCAAGCTGCCAGACTAACCCCCAGATACTTGTGAAGTTCCCTGAGGCGATGTATCGTAGATTCAGGTATCGAGACATTTAAAGCTGCAGATTTGGACTAGTTCACACAAAGCCCAGAAGCCTTCCCAAATTCCCGAAGAAGTTGAATTACTAAGGGGGTGGAGGTGAGAGGAGAGGTGATAAATAACAGCAAATCATCAGCGAATAATGCACATTTGTGAATTTGGTGCCCTCATTGAACACCTTGGATAGCTGGGTTATCCCTGATGGCAATTGCTAAAAACTCCATTGCAATAGCAAAAATGGAGGGGGAGAAGGGGCAGCCCTGTCTGGTTCCCTTGGCTATATTAAATGGGTCCGAATAATGATTAATGAGTTTCACTTGGGCACTGGGATTTGAGTAAAGGGCTTTTAAGATCTGCAGAAATTTTGGTCCAAACCCCCACCTACTGAGAACTTCGAACAGATAGTTCCAATCAACTGTGTCAAATGCCTTTTGTAAGTTCACCGAAAGAAGGTATCCTTCCTGGTGTTGCCCCCCCCCAACCTGAATTTAAAAGGGAGATAATATCCATCGCTCTACGAATCTGGTCTGGACCTTGCCTACCTGGGATAAATCCTACCTGGTCCTTATTAACATAGTTACCTATGAACCTAGATAATCTATTGCCCAAAATTTTGGTAAGGATTTTGAGGTTGTTATTGATTAATGATATAGGCCTATAATTGCTGACATCTGAGTGGTCTTTGCCAGGTTTGGGTTTGTCTGCTATAAAGGCTAAATTAGCTTCATTTTGCAATGCGGACCCCTTACTAAGGGAGTTGAAAAATTTTGCTAGGTAAGGAGCGAAAATGGGGCCAAATGCCTTATAATAACCTATGGAAAACCCATCTGGGCCGGGAGCAGAACAATTCCGAAGATTTTTGATGACCCCAAGAATTTCTGCTTCAGTAACCGGTTGTTCAAGGGATTTTATGTGGTCCTTATTAAGTTTGGGGAGAGAGATGTTATTTAGGAATGAGGCGAGGGAGCGTGGAGAAGTTGTGCTACCAGGGGCGCAAAGACTCGCATAAAAATTTTGGAATGCGGACATAATTCGTTGAGGGTTCCGAGTCAGTTCCCCTGGTGGAACCCTCACTCTCGGAAATGAAAAGGTCCGGAGCCTGGGGGAAAGCCTGGCAGCCAATCTGGGGCCTATTTGGTCCCTTTGCATATAAAAATGGGCTTTAGACCATTGTATTTGTTTCTCGGGACTGGTGGTCAGGGCCAAATTCAAGGCTACTCTTCCCGCTTCGAGTTGTGCCCTCGATTGAGGGGTCGGGTTCTGCTTGTGAGATTTAGAGAGGACATGAAAGTCCCACTCTAATTTCTCTAAATCAGTCCTCTTTTCCCTTCTAAGTTTTGCTGAAAGTTGTATAATTTTACCCCTAATTACCCGCTTATGGGCTGCCCAGAGAATAGCGGGGGAGACTTCTCCATTGTCGTTCAAGTGAAAATATTCTTTGAGTTCTTTCTCTAATAATGTGCGATGAACCGGGTTAAATAGCAGAGTTTTGTTTAAGCGCCAATGGGACCTCCCCTTTTGGCCAAGATCAGCTTTGACTTGTATTATGACCTGCGAATGGTCAGACAGTGGGAATCCTTGATATAAGCTTTAGAGATCAGGGGAATAGTATGGGTTGGTACAAGGACATGATCTATTCTTGCGAGGCTCTGGTGAGGGGCAGAATAATGAGTATAGTCCCTAACCCTTGGGTTAAGTTCTCTCCAAATATCCACCAGTCCTACCGTATTTAAAAACTTGGCGAGTTTCAGACTATGCTTTGCAGGACGAAGTGGTCGTGGACGACCAATCCTTGATTTATCAATCATACTATCTAAGGTCATATTCGAATCGCCCCCCAATATCACAGAGCCTTCAAGATGGGGTGAGATAAGGTTAAACATAGAGTGGAAGAAACCCAATTGGCCCTGATTCGGAGAGTAATATGAGATAAATGTAAATATTGCGCCCCCTATGACCCCCTTCAAGAGGATGAACCTACCCTCTGGATCCTTAATCTCTTTCTGGGGTGTGAAGGCTATATGCTTTGCTAAAAAGACTCCCACTCCCACCAGTCTTGTCCGAGGCATTAGCCAAGAAAAATTGGGAAAACTTGGAATGGATAAACCCAGGATTATATTGACCGGGAAAATGGGTTTCTTGAAGTAAGAGGACATCAAGATGCTGGGAGTGTGCTAGATTGAAGTATTTTTTCCTCTTCACAGGGGAATTAAGGCCCTGGACATTATGTGATGAAATTCTCAGGGTTATTGGGTGGTTAGTGGACATAGCCATGTTACCAGGGTGTAAGTCCGTGCATCACTGAGGGAAAGCTTACCTGTATCTGAGGGTAACTCTATCCGAAAAAAAAGATGAACCACTGTGACTCAGTGAGGACCGGGGCTCCTTGGTGCCTGAGAGAAAAAAAGAAAAGTGAGAGAAAGAGAGAACGGAAATGTGGGGAAAGGATAGCAGTAGCATGAGTTACAGGAGGGAGCCAGCGGAAATCCGCTGCCGGGCCCCTCAGTAGCCTGAGGCTGGGGGAACGAAAAAATGCCCCCAATCTCGGGAAAAAACAATAGCATAGCCGCCAATATGGCGGAAATACATCTGTCCGTGAGAATACCAACATAAGTTTCCCAGAGACAGAGGGAGGAGCATGACATCCGCCCCAGCCCATTCCCAGACATTGAACAGTAAGAGAGTAGTATCTCCCCAAAAATACAACACAAGAAACTGTAACAACTTATATCGTAATTATTGGAACAAAAAAAAAACTTCAATGGTCCCCCCCAAAAGGGAGAATCTCGCCATGAGGGGATCAGGATAAGGGCACCCCTTAGGGGGTAATGCCCCCCCGACCAGCCCCGAGCCCAAAGGAGGCCCCAAAAAATTTTTTTGGGTATACGTACATAGGCCTACCCGCATAACCAACATGAAGTCTCCCCCCCGGCCCACCCCCCCCCCCTCAGAATAACCAAGGAGAGGAGGACCAGGCGAAGAGGGAACACTGAGAAGAATATGTCACAGTGAGTGACCTTGAAAGGTAAACATGGGGCCCCCAACCAGAGATAATATGAGACTTAAAGGTTAGAGAGTCACTGTCCTCTAAACAAAGAGAGTTGCAATCCCAACGCTATTACTGGAGATCATGGGGGGTGTGAGCCTTTGGAACGCTTGGATTGTTGTTTCCTCCAGATCGGGGTTATAGGGCTCTGCGGGGAGGGACGTTTGGATGCACTAGCGTTTTTATGTGAAAGTGTGGTGGAGGAGTCCAGGGAGATAAGGTTTAGCTGGAGTAGCACCCTCTTGAAAAGTTGAAAAACCGTGAGTCTTGCTTTTGAAGGTAAAGGACAAATGGAAAGGAAGTGACCACCAATATTTGATGGACAATTTTGAAAGCACTTCCAGCAGTGGTTGTAAGGATCTCCTTTTCTGGGTGGTGGAGGGGGATAGATCCGCAAAGATTTGTATGGGGTGACCCTGAATGGAAAGGTTGGAGGAGTTTCTAGAGACCTTCATGACTTCATCCTTAACAATATAAAAATGAGGTTTCACCACTATGTCTCTGGGTAAGCCATCAGAACGTGGGGGCTGGAGTGCTCTGTGCATCCTGTCTAGCTCCAGGCGATGATCCTGGATGCCCAGTATTAAGACTTTGACCTACTAGGTTACCGCAGCTCGGACGTCTGTGATGGACTCGGGAAGGCCCCTAATTCGGAAATGATAGCGTCTGGAGCGGTTTTCCAAATCATCAATTTTGGACAGGGCATTTTCCAGTTGGTCTTGTAGGTCTTGGATTCTAGCTGTGTTCTGGTTGGTTCTGGCGACCATTTGGTCCGTTTTAATTTCAATGGTGTCAAGACAGACGTAATTTGGAATGCTGTTTGTGCCAGACCTCTGGATAGCATCTTGGAAAAACCTCCATCATCATCAGGAAGTCAGGGGGAAGAGATGAAAGGTGGGGATGCGGGGAACCATTGTGAGAATAGCCGGAAGCCTTGTCCTTGAGAGGAGTTGTTATCAATTCGTCCAATGTTCTCTCCAGGAGGGAAACTGTGGAAGCAGGTGACAAAATCTGGGCAGAAGGGAGGGTCCCCGGTAGAGGACCTGGCGAGGGTATGATCTGGGAACCCCCAACAGTTCCGGCCTCCATGCCCTCGCCTCTGTCCCCCATAACCTGATGAGACCTCAGAGAATTGTGAGGGGACTTTGATGCTGGGTTATGGAAACCTGGTTGGCAGGATAGGTCCCTCCGGGCAGAGCCTGATTGCATTAGTGTAGATCTATGGAGTAGGGATCAAGAAAGCTCCCCTGAAAGGTACTGGGATGGGAGCGGGTTTAAAAGTTATTGGGGCCCCCTTCTGGAGCGGGGCTGATGGCCTGGTGATTGAGAGGGCAAATGTTTAGGTCCCCGTGTTGTAAATGGCAGAGGTCGCTGCAGGTGGGCCTAGGCACCAGATAGCTACTAGGCCGCTGGTAATGTCCTCCTGGGAGCCTGCTATTATTTAAGATGGTGAAGCCCCAGGCTCTATGGATTATATATGCGCCCAAAAGTATATTATCCAGACAATTGTGAAGTGTGCTCAACCAGCAATTAACAGATTCACTGCCTGTAGGGGGTAGGTCCGAGCCACAGCCTCTCTTAGAAAGCCGGGACCAGGAGCGGGTTCCTTACCCGTTCTAGTGAAGAGGGGCTGGAGGAGGGACCAAGCGGATACCGGGCTCCTTGAAGGGAGATTCCCCATCCTCAATCCGAGCGCTGGAGGCGGATAGGCCTGAGCTGCGGCCTCGCATAGACGGCCGGGACCGGGCTCCGGGAGTTCTTGCTGGCGAGCGGCGTCCCGATCCCCGAAGGTTGTCCCTCGGCTGTACCCTTGTCTCCTGGGTTGGGAGGGGGGAGATCCAGGCTCCAAAGCTAGCTGCGGATGTCCGGATGGCTCGGAGCTCCGGGCTTAAGCAGCCGTCACCGAAGCTCCGCGCATGCGCACAATCCAAACTTTTTCAGAGAGCCCTGTAGAAATGGCCACTCCACTGAGTCAAATTCCCTGGCCGTATACAACGATGCCAGGGCACCCAATCCAGATGTGTACTCTCTCAGCTGAACCATCAATTGTGTTCTTCTGATGTTTATTGAAGTTGATTTTCCCCACATGAAGCCCATCTGGTCATCATGGATAAAAGAATGGATCACAGTATTTAATCTACCCGCCAGAATTTTGAAATCACTATTTAAAACTGAAATTGGTCTATATGAGGAGCATTCGTTCCCATCCTTACCTATTTTTGGAATTAGCCTTATTGTGGCTTCGTCCATTGATTTTGGTAATTCTCCCTGCTCAAAGGACTGGGTGTACACCCCTGTCAACACCAGTGTTATTATGTCACTATATTTTTTTACAACCTTCCAGTGGTATCCCATCGGGGCCTGGCGATCTGCCAAGTGCTAAGGACATAATAGCCTACCTAACCTCTACCTCCGTTATCTCTCTGTCCACCATCTTCGCTTGTTCATCCATAATTTTCGGGGATATTAATTCTTGTAGGTACTCTTCCACCTCTATCTCTGTGCCATTGAATGAGGAGGTATACATTGTAACATAATATTTATTGAAATAATCTATTATCCCCTCTATATCCCTTGCTATTTCTCCCTTCTCATTTTAATATTTTGGATTGATAAGAAAGTTGTTTGTTGTTTAGTTAAAAAGGCTAGCAATGCCCCTGGTTGGTTCCCCTGCTCAAAATGTTGTTGGCTACGGAAGGAATTTTTCCGCTTAGCATTAGCTGCTGACTGATTTTTATATTGTCATTGGAGAAGTTTCCATTCCCTCTGTTTATTGCTTGTGAGGTTTGATATATATTCCCTCTCTGTCTGTTTTAAATAAGAAATTGTAGACTTCAATACTCCCCTGATTTAGGCTTTAAATGTATCCCAAAAGTAAACGCCTCCTTGACGACCCACATGTGCCTCCAAAAACATTTCCAATTGATCCGGAATTCGATCATTGGGGCCAATCTGAGGCGGCCAGAAGGTCTGTATACTCCTAGTTGGACGTCTTCCCCTGGGACCTATTATAATTTTAGCTATCAAGGGTGAATGGTCCGAAGTTACACGTACCAAATATTCTACTGACTGGATTAATGGCAGCACTTTATCATTGCCCAACAGAAGATCTATCTGTGATAAATACCCTCTACTCATTGCAGCCAGGGAGTATGTCTTAGCATGCGGGTTTCTGTTCCTCCACACATCTATTAATACTATTTCTTCAATACATTTTTTTAATGTGCCTGTTCCCATTATTCGAGTCTAAGCAGACTTTAAATGCCTGTCTAGAGTCAAATCTATCCACATATTGAAATCCCTCATGCACAAGACATATGCATCAGGATATTGAGCCATAAAAGTCACCATCTCTTTCAATATTTGCATACTAGCGGGGGGGTATTATACAGTATATAAAAAATATTATAAATGGAACATGTATCTGCCCTCTAAGTCCCGTTACACTTGTATACATTCCCATTGCACCGATCTATGAATTAATTATGACACCCTCTAGAGTATGTTGTATGAAATGAGTGTGCTTCCCATTTTTTCTTTACGTATCCAAGATGTTCCTTAATTAAGTGAGTTTCTTGTAGACACGCTATTTTAACCTGTGTTTTATTTATTGTTGAGAAAACCTGTGCATGTTTTACTGCTGTACCCAGCCCTCTAATATACCATGATAGAATAATACACTGATTACGTTTTTTTTACATATCTAAATATTTTCACCCTCATCAAAGTGTTTACCCCATCAGATCTTGTTCCATTGAATCGTGACTGTTATTTACATGTATTTCCTTTGTACTACTTACATTTAACCTGGGCATGTTTAACCACTTCAGCCCCGGAAGGATTTCCCCCTTTAGGACCAGAGCCCTTTTTGCGATTCGGCACTGCGTCGCTTTAACTGAAAATTGCGCGGTCATGCGACGTTGTACCCAAACAAAATTTGCGTCCTTTTATTCCTACAAATAGAGCTTTCTTTTGGTGTTATTTGATCACCGCTGCGTCATTTCTGATTGCCGCTATAAACAAAAGAAGAGCGACAATTTTGCAAAAAAAACCAAATTTCTTACTGTTTGCTAAAATACAAATCCAAAAAAAAAATATAAAAAAACATTTTTGTTCATCGGTTTTGGCCGATTTATATTCTTCCTCATATTTGTGATAAAAAAATCGCAATCAGCGTTTATTAATTGGTTTGCGCAAAAGTGGTCGCGTTTACGGATGATGAGAATTCATTTCTGGGGTTTTTATTTATTTATTTATTTTTTACTAGTAATGGCGGCGATCTGCGATTTTTAGCGGTACTGCGATATTTCAGCGGAAATGTCGGAACATTTTGACACTTTTTTGGGACCATTGGCATTTATACAGCGATCAGTGCTATAAAAATGCACTGATTACTGTGTAAATGCCATTGGCAGTGAAGGGGTTAACCTGCAGGGGACGCTCTAAGGGATAACTGTGTTCCCTGGGCGTGTTCTAACTGTGGGGGGACTGCCCTAGCTGGGGAAGGGAAGCGATCACAGCTTCCATGTAGAGGAAGGCTGTGATCACAGCCCTTCCTCCCTCACAGAACAGAGGTCCGTGTTTACTTACACGGACCTCCATTCTTTCACTCCGGGGGGGGGGGGCATCGCGGGTGGCCGGCGGAGATCGAATCCGCCGCACCCGCTCCCTGGCCCTCCCCGGACACAGTGAGCGCACGCGCTCACTGGGCGTGATCTCGCAGCCGCCGTCATGTGACGCGATTTGCGCAGGAGCGCTACACTGTCGCCGTCATTTGCCAATCAGCGGTCGGCAAGCGGTTAAAAAACAAAAACATACAATAAAAAGCATATCTACCATAAAAAAAATAGAGGCATTCCTAGTGTGTCTATTCTTACACACTGTAATACGTTGTGCTCCTGCATTCTATCCTTTGCCTCTCATGCCTCTCACACACATAAAAAAGCAAAAACAAACACACACAAAAAAATAAATAAATAAAGAGCATAATCGTTTCAACACCCCGCTCATTACCACACCACAAAAATATATACTAATGTCTCTTCAATTCAATACCGTGCTTATTTCATCTACTCAATCTCCCATAGTAAGATATTTAATTTATTAGTCCATAAATTTTAATTTCTCTATCCTCCACTTATTTAGCTGCTTCCTTATCAAGTGTCCTGAGCCACTCCTGGGCCTGGTCTGGAGAGGAAAAAAGCACAACCTTGTCTTTATCCCCTACAATCGCGCAGGGTATGCCATGGAATATATAAGTTCCTTTTCCCAGAGCCTCCGTTTAATCTCATTAAAAGTTGCTAGTTGTTTCTGGAGCTCCAGCAAAAAGTCTGGAAATGTGGATACTTTAGCGTTTTTATGCTTCATCAGCCCTTTCTGTCTTGCTTTACGAAGCATCAGTTCCCTATCTTTACCGTAGGCTATTTTAATGGACTAGTAGCCTATGCATTAGCATGGCTGCATTAGTCAGCATATGAATAAACATTGATGTTTTTATAAATGTTTGAGCATCATCTCTTGGTTGAGTGTGCACCATAATAATCCCTTCACTCTTTTGTGACTACCCTATTGGGAAGGCTACTGATTTTCTTGTGCTGCAGCAGTCATAAGTCAATCATTTTAGTGCCATGTCACCTCTGCCACTAGAGAAATTACTTCACTGGCCCTCCCACTGGCTTGTTCACTTTAGGTGTTATCATTGATCAGATATGGTTATGATTATATCTGTTCAGTGGCATCCAGTAGCATTACTGACAAGCTTGTTTACATTGAGCTGCAAGCCTTGGCGCTGATATTTGCAGTATGAGTCCAATGGAGATCAATATAGTTGGGAGGATTGACATGTGCAGGAAGCCATGTTGTTTCAATGGCATCTCAGTGATCATGATTGACAATGGATCTGCAATTCTGCATCATTGTATGATGTGATTGACAATGGATTTATACTGTGGAACATTCTTGGTGTTTTTTTTTTTTTTAGAAGATTTTATGTGTGTGTGTGTTTACTTACCTGGGTCTATTGGGTTCCCTTTATGCTAAAGGGGGGCTTCTAGAATCTGATAAGTATCCCCTGCAACCGACATCCACATCCACAGGACCAGGGATGTGGGGAAGATGTCCTTGTCCCCGTCAACATGAAAACTAAGTGCTTTGTCAGGGGGACCCCCAGCAATGCACCCTCCCCATGTAGAGGATATGTGGTTTGGTATGGTGAAGGAGCAGGGCTACATGCTTACCTTATCTTTCTATTCAGGCCAGCCAGACTGCATACCCAGATAAGGATCTGGTAGGGACTTTGTGGGGAACCTCATGAAAAAAACCCAAAATCCATAGCAGGCCCTTATCTGAGCATGCAGCCTTGCTGGCCAGGAAAGAGAGGGGTCAAGAGCGTGGACTTCCCTCCTAAATGGAGAGGGGGAACCTTGTCAGGTAAGGACCCCTTGACAAAGCACCTTGCACACATTTCAGGCCTGGTGGATGTAGGAGTCTGAGGAGAGACTGATTTCTGAAATTCCTCTTTAAAATAGGGGGGCCCCCCAGATATTCTGCTCCCCTGCATGAATAAGTAAGGGGTACATAGTATTCACACATGATACAAAGTAAGTAAACACACACACACAATGTACATAAACTCCTTTATTTAACCACCTTGGTGCTACCATGCTACACCCCAGGCCATATTTCAGTTTTCAGTGTACTAGTGATAGTTTGATAACTTCTCGGTCATGCAGCATTGTATCCACATTTTTTTATACCATGTTCCTTGGGCCAGATATAGATCTTATGCTGGTATTTAACTATTTCCAGCCCTTAGGTCATATATAAAGGTAACCTTGGGTGCAAGCACTTATACCAGGATCATGGCTAGAGCTGCAGCCATGATCCTGGTATCAAAACTTTCAGTTGCCAACTGGCTTTCATGTAAATATAATCTGAGTGGCTGTGCAGCCGCTTAAACACTTTTTACAGGGCTTGGAAGTTCCTCTCTCCCACTGCTGTTTCTGGGCTCTCCTGTCCAATCAGGGAGCCCAGGACCATTGCAAGTGGTCAGATCAACTGAGAACAGAGGAGATAGAGTAACATCCATTCCTTCTCCTCCTCTGTGAAGCTAGAGTTGACATGTATTATGCCACTTCTGACTTTGGTTCTTTGTTTGCTTGGCTGCTACCAACCGATCTGTATTTGATCGGCTGCCTTGGAGGGCAGAAGAGAAATCATGGATCTAATAGACCCCAGATCTCTCTATAAAGAGTACCTGTTACTGCCCAAGCTATCACAAGGGATGTCATGCAACCCTTGTGACAGCAATAAAGTTGAACAAAAAAAATAAAGAGAGTAAATAATACATTTAAATAAAATAAATAATAAAAAAAATTTAAAAAATAAACGATGAATTCACTTTTAAAAAAAATAAATCAATGCACATTTTTTGAAGGTAAAAAAATTTGTATTTACTATTTTTTTTTTTTTTTAGGAGCCTGGAAAGCATTGCACCGGCAATCAGCAGATCACTGATGCCATGCAGGTCTCCTGCAGACTGTCAGTGTGAGCTGTCTGCCTGAACATCATATAGTCTGGCAGTTTCACACTGACAGGAAAAATCAGTGAACTACCACAGCGCTCAACAGCGCCATGGTAGTTCATTCAGAATTACAAGCCGACAACTGCAAAGGATCAGAACTCTGCAAATGAATGATGCAGCCACACTGTTTTCAAAAAGGGACAGCTAGTGCAGGGAACTTCTCCCCATACTGCTGTCACAGAGAGAGAGGGCAGAGCAGCTGCAGCAGTGGGAACATGTTACATGTTTCATCCTAAGAACGGGTTGAACATGTAACATGTTCCCAAAGGTGAACTTATCCTTTAAAGTGTAAATTTGCATTTGATAAATGGCTGCACAAGTATTGTGCATAAAAATATACAACAACCACCATTTCATTCTCCAGTGCTTCTGCTCTCAGGAAATATAATAGAAAATATATATAACGTTTGAGAGGTTCTAAGTAACTTTCTAGAAAAAAATGCAGATTTTAACATGTGTAAGAAATGTCAAAATTGGCCTGGGCAGAAAATGGTTAATAACTACTATTTTTTAAAATTAGACTCCCCAATGTGAATAATTTATTTTTGGAAACATTTTTTGGAAAGGAAAAACATGCTGGTATTAAGACAGTCAAGGTGCACTTAGTCTTTAACAGCTGCCCACTAAAACTATGTCCAAGTCTTCCATTATTAGTGGAAGACAGTGCTGGGACAAGGTCATATGGTGCCCAGGGTGAAGATGCCAAAGGGTGCCCCCCAACCCCCCTCTACCTTCAGGCAGAGTAGCAGGTGGGGTGGGGTTAATGGCAATGCACACAGCATGTCTCATCCACATACAGTGGGGATCGAAAGTTTGGGCACCCCAGGTAAAAATTTGTATTAATGAAGCCACGGAATGATGGAAAAATCTCCAAAAGGCATCAAATTACAGATTAGACATTCTTATAATATGTCAACAAAAGTTAGATTTTATTTCCATCATTTACACTTTCAAAGTCCCACGGGTTTGAAAACGTCTACGGTAAAAAAACAAAAGACAATAAAACTTTCACATTTACTACCTTTATTTTAGATTGAAAACAACTGTATA
>BLSH010215964.1:946727-961335 GCA_018402905.1 Glandirana rugosa | reverse complement strand
AGCATGTTCAGTGCCCAGTAGCTTGTTCAGTGCATACCAATGCAGCCTGTTCAGTGCCCAGCAGCGTGTTCAGTGCTCACCAATGCACCCTGTTCAGTGCCCACCAATGCAGCATGTTCAGTGCCCAGCAGCCTGATCAGTGCCCACCAACACAGCCTGATCAGTGCCCACCAACGCAGCCTGTTCAGTGCCCAGCAGCCTGTTCAGTGCTCACCAACTCAGCCTGTTCAGTGCTCACAAATGTTGCCTGTTCAGTGCCCACCAACACAGCCTGTTCAGTACCCAGCAGCCTGTTCAGTGCTCACCAATGTTGCCTGTTCAGTGCCCACCAATGTAGCCTGTTCAGTGCCCAGCAGCCTGTTCAGTGCTCACCAATGTAGCCTATTCAGTACCCACCAACACAGCCTGTTCTGTGCCCACCAACGCAGCCTGTTCAGTGCCCACCAATGCAGCCTGTTCAGTGCCCACCATTCTGTTCAGTGCTCACCAACGCAGCCTGTTCAGTGCCCACCAGCCTGTTCAGTGTCCACCAACGCAGCCTGTTCAGTGCCCACCAATGCAGCCTGTTCAGTGCTCACCAATGCAGCCTGTTCAGTGCCCATCAATGCAGCCTGTACAGTGCTCACCAATGCAGCCTGTACAGTGCTCACCAATGCAGCCTGTTCAGTGCTCACCAATGCAGCCTTACCTGTAATCAGTGTATAGCAAGGAAAGGAGTCGGATTATACAGAGGGGAGATCTCCTGTTTACCCCGGGCGGCCGCTGTCCTCTGGTGAAGTCCCGCCTCCTATAATAGATAACCACGCAATTGTCAAGTAAATCGACGCAGTGCCGAATCGCAAAAAATGCTCTAGTCATTAAGGGGGTAAATTCTTCCGGGGCTGAAGTGGTTAAACATACCATACTTATCTGCTCTGTGCAAAGTATTGCACAGAGTAGCCCTGCTTTTCATCTTCTGAGGTACTACCTCCAGTGCTCCTGGTACATCCTCTTCAGCGAGCACCCACCATGGAAAGTTACTTTCTATAAGGGTACTTGTGTAGTCTGTATCTATAGGCATGGACAGTGCAACTTGGCCCCGCCTTCTGCTCCCTTGACACAAAGTTTGTTTGACAGCAGTGGGAGCCAATGGCTCCCGCTGCTATCACTCTGCCCAGTGAGGAAGGACAGAGCAGAAAGAGCCACTGCTCTTGTACACGGTGCTGGATCAAGACTGAGTTAAGGCAAGCATAAGGGTGGCTGGGGGGGTCATCTGGCTAAGAAGGTATTTTACCTTAATGCATTGCATGAATAAAGGCAAAAAAACTTAAAGTGGATGTAAACCCACACATATACCCAGTGAAGTGAACAGCCTTAGATGATACACAGAGATTAAACAAATCTCCCTACATAAGTTTTACATGTATATCTGCTGTCTTCAGTTTGCTATGTTCTTTAGAATTCTAACACTGGGTTAAAATTTTTACTTTCTCATTCAGCAGTAGGAGTCAAGTATTGGCATACACTGCGTGACAGCTGATTGGAGGATAGTCACACAACCCCTCCACATAGGGTGAGGATGGAAGGAATGTGCAGAGCTGTGACAAGACAAGCTCTCTGCTAATCTATTTATAGCAACCCTCCCGACACAAATTTCAGGCTGGTTAACTTCTCAAAAGTTATCATGCTGATAACAGAGCAATGAAACAGCAGAAAGACACAGGTGCTTTAGAGAGAGATAAGCAAACACTGAAGATATATGTGCCTAGGTCAAATTTTATAAATAAGGTTTACATCCACTTTAAGGTTTTAGAATCATTTCACTTGAATTCATTGCAATCTCTGAATTGGGTCCTGCCAAGCTGCAGACTGGTAATACAGGTACAGGCTAGGACAGGGATATGGAAAAACACAGTTTGTCCACTAAGTAACAGGCATTACATAGTCTATAAGGCCTCATGCACACAGGGCTTCAAACACGCCACTTCGGGTGGGCACTTTCTTTTTTCTTCCTCGAATTGCCCCTCCATGTTAGCCTAAGCCCTTGTTCACATTAAACACAGCTTTGAAATCGCACAACTTCATCTGAACTCGCACAATTTCAAAGCTGCATTGTCGGGTCTGACTTAAAAAACATCTGTGCGGCTTTTTGCACAGATGTCTATTGAAGTCACACCTGAAATCAGCAAAAGTAGTGCAGGAACTACTTTTGCAAATTGGTGCGGCGCTGCAAAGTCGGCGTTGCACCGATTGGAACTGTGCCATTGCAAGGAATAGGCTGTGACTTGTCATGTGATTTGACCTGTCAAATCACTTTAATGTGAATGAGGGCTAAGTGTCTATGCACACATAGGCATTTAGAGGCAAAAAAAAAGTCATCACTTGTAAGTGCAGGACAGGAGCATTTCAGCAGAAACAAAACACCCCAATGTGCCTAGATGTGTTTCCGTACTAGGTGTGTTTAGCGCACATTCCTTTTGAAGGCCAGAGTAAATAAATATTCTGGACAATGAAATAAACTTCTTAAAGTGGTTGTCAACCCGTGACAACCACTTTAACCTACAGGTAAGCCTATGATAAGGCTTACCTGTATGTGCCCTGCATATCTCCCAAACCTGTAGATATGCAGTGCATTAGCTGTGCCGACATCATTTCGCCACATGCGCAGTGAGGAAACGGCCTCCGTGTGATTGTGCCGTGACTGGCGGCTCCTGCGTGCATGCGTGGGAGTGATGTCACGCGACTCCGGCCGGTCACAGTGCCGGAGTCACAGCCCCAGAAGGAAGAGGGGCTGAAGATGGACGCTGCCTGCACAGGGGACAGCGCTGGACATCGCTGGCTTCATTTGCAGGTAAGTGACACATAATGGGCTACTATGCGATGCATAGTAGCCCATTATGCTTCTAGTTTACAGGGGAATTTAGTGGAAGTAAACCTCATCTGGGTTTACATCCTTTTTAATGCTTTTGCAAAACACGGTTTTAGCCACGCAAAAAAGTGTGTGTGGCCTAGCGACCCACAGTGGCAAGCCTCCACCCCTAATAAAATTTTTGAAAAAGCAAACAAGCAAAACATGGGGCTTTGAGTGAGGCATGTCAATATGACTAATGATATACAACCTGTGTGCATGATTATCCATATATGATGTTTATTAATACCATAATGATATAATACTGATAAATCCCAATCATGGTCCATGTCAAGTATAACAAAGCCGTCATCAGATTCAATATAATCAATTCAAAAATGCATATGTATATCATAGATACAATTCGTAATGCAAAGGTACATAATAGTAACATATGAAATCTTTAAACATAGGAACATGATTGGCAAGATAAAAGTTGTCATGTATAAGTAACATTTGATATCATATGCACACAGGAAAAAATTATAAACAGCCACTCATCAGGGGTATAGCAAGATGGTACTGAAAGATATGTTAAAAATTAATTAAGGGATAATTGAATATATAGTCCCCCTTTCAGGGGAGCAAAAAATATAAACATATCCAATTTATACACACCGACATGACGCTGCGAGGCGTCTTTTCCATCCCGCGCCACAGATGGGGTGGGCGGGGTTTCATTACGGATATAATGCCGCAGTTGGCCTGCACCATTCCCTGACTTTTTGGCGCGGATGTATGACGTTGGCGGTTATCCGCCCCGGGCCGTGGGGGTGCGGGTAGCGGAATGGACGGCACACCACCTCAATTGCTTCCCTCGTATGGAGAGGCCTTTCATACAGCAAGTGTCCACATTACACCATAAGCACAGGTATCCGTAATAGTATCATTCATACACAATTATGCACTTGTTTACACAATGCATACTACCACCTACGTTCACTTACATCTATTGCCATCTGCACCATTATCACTTATCACATCACACTTTTTTCATTTTTCTCATTTTTTTTTTTTTTTTCACAGCTTAGACAGCTACAGACGTATACTCACAATATGTCACAACAGTGTCGTGGAGGTTTTGAATGATTATATTGAATCTGATGACTGCTTTGTTATACTTGACATGGACCATGATTGGGATATATCAGTATTATATCATTATGGTATTAATAAACATCATATATGGATAATCATGCACACAGGTTGTATATCATTAGTCATATTGACATGCCTCACTCAAAGCCCCATGTTTTGCTTGTTTGCTTTTTCAAAAATTTTATTAGGGGTGGAGGCTTGCCACTGTGGGTCGCTAGGCCACACACACTTTTTTGCGTGGCTAAAACCGTGTTTTGCAAAAGCATTAAAAAGGATGTAAACCCAGATGAGGTTTACTTCCACTAAATTCCCCTGTAAACTAGAAGCATAATGGGCTACTATGCATCGCATAGTAGCCCATTATGTGTCACTTACCTGCAAATGAAGCCAGCGATGTCCAGCGCTGTCCCCTGTGCAGGCAGCGTCCATCTTCAGCCCCTCTTCCTTCTGGGGCTGTGACTCCGGCACTGTGACCGGCCGGAGTCGCGTGACATCACTCCCACGCATGCACGCAGGAGCCGCCAGTCACGGCACAATCACACGGAGGCCGTTTCCTCACTGCGCATGTGGCGAAATGATGTCGGCACAGCTAATGCACTGCATATCTACAGGTTTGGGAGATATGCAGGGCACATACAGGTAAGCCTTATCATAGGCTTACCTGTAGGTTAAAGTGGTTGTCACGGGTTGACAACCACTTTAAGAAGTTTATTTCATTGTCCAGAATATTTATTTACTCTGGCCTTCAAAAGGAATGTGCGCTAAACACACCTAGTACGGAAACACATCTAGGCACATTGGGGTGTTTTGTTTCTGCTGAAATGCTCCTGTCCTGCACTTACAAGTGATGACTTTTTTTTTGCCTCTAAATGCCTATGTGTGCATAGACACTTAGCCCTCATTCACATTAAAGTGATTTGACAGGTCAAATCACATGACAAGTCACAGCCTATTCCTTGCAATGGCACAGTTCCAATCGGTGCAACGCCGACTTTGCAGCGCCGCACCAATTTGCAAAAGTAGTTCCTGCACTACTTTTGCTGATTTCAGGTGTGACTTCAATAGACATCTGTGCAAAAAGCCGCACAGATGTTTTTTAAGTCAGACCCGACAATGCAGCTTTGAAATTGTGCGAGTTCAGATGAAGTTGTGCGATTTCAAAGCTGTGTTTAATGTGAACAAGGGCTTAGGCTAACATGGAGGGGCAATTCGAGGAAGAAAAAAGAAAGTGCCCACCCGAAGTGGCGTGTTTGAAGCCCTGTGTGCATGAGGCCTTATAGACTATGTAATGCCTGTTACTTAGTGGACAAACTGTGTTTTTCCATATCCCTGTCCTAGCCTGTACCTGTATTACCAGTCTGCAGCTTGGCAGGACCCAATTCAGAGATTGCAATGAATTCAAGTGAAATGATTCTAAAACCTTAAAGTGGATGTAAACCTTATTTATAAAATTTGACCTAGGCACATATATCTTCAGTGTTTGCTTATCTCTCTCTAAAGCACCTGTGTCTTTCTGCTGTTTCATTGCTCTGTTATCAGCATGATAACTTTTGAGAAGTTAACCAGCCTGAAATTTGTGTCGGGAGGGTTGCTATAAATAGATTAGCAGAGAGCTTGTCTTGTCACAGCTCTGCACATTCCTTCCATCCTCACCCTATGTGGAGGGGTTGTGTGACTATCCTCCAATCAGCTGTCACGCAGTGTATGCCAATACTTGACTCCTACTGCTGAATGAGAAAGTAAAAATTTTAACCCAGTGTTAGAATTCTAAAGAACATAGCAAACTGAAGACAGCAGATATACATGTAAAACTTATGTAGGGAGATTTGTTTAATCTCTGTGTATCATCTAAGGCTGTTCACTTCACTGGGTATATGTGTGGGTTTACATCCACTTTAAGTTTTTTTGCCTTTATTCATGCAATGCATTAAGGTAAAATACCTTCTTAGCCAGATGACCCCCCCAGCCACCCTTATGCTTGCCTTAACTCAGTCTTGATCCAGCACCGTGTACAAGAGCAGTGGCTCTTTCTGCTCTGTCCTTCCTCACTGGGCAGAGTGATAGCAGCGGGAGCCATTGGCTCCCACTGCTGTCAAACAAACTTTGTGTCAAGGGAGCAGAAGGCGGGGCCAAGTTGCACTGTCCATGCCTATAGATACAGACTACACAAGTACCCTTATAGAAAGTAACTTTCCATGGTGGGTGCTCGCTGAAGAGGATGTACCAGGAGCACTGGAGGTAGTACCTCAGAAGATGAAAAGCAGGGCTACTCTGTGCAATACTTTGCACAGAGCAGATAAGTATGGTATGTTTAACCACTTCAGCCCCGGAAGAATTTACCCCCTTAATGACTAGAGCATTTTTTGCGATTCGGCACTGCGTCGATTTACTTGACAATTGCGTGGTTATCTATTATAGGAGGCGGGACTTCACCAGAGGACAGCGGCCGCCCGGGGTAAACAGGAGATCTCCCCTCTGTATAATCCGACTCCTTTCCTTGCTATACACTGATTACAGGTAAGGCTGCATTGGTGAGCACTGAACAGGCTGCATTGGTGAGCACTGTACAGGCTGCATTGGTGAGCACTGTACAGGCTGCATTGATGGGCACTGAACAGGCTGCATTGGTGAGCACTGAACAGGCTGCATTGGTGGGCACTGAACAGGCTGCGTTGGTGGACACTGAACAGGCTGGTGGGCACTGAACAGGCTGCGTTGGTGAGCACTGAACAGAATGGTGGGCACTGAACAGGCTGCATTGGTGGGCACTGAACAGGCTGCGTTGGTGGGCACAGAACAGGCTGTGTTGGTGGGTACTGAATAGGCTACATTGGTGAGCACTGAACAGGCTGCTGGGCACTGAACAGGCTACATTGGTGGGCACTGAACAGGCAACATTGGTGAGCACTGAACAGGCTGCTGGGTACTGAACAGGCTGTGTTGGTGGGCACTGAACAGGCAACATTTGTGAGCACTGAACAGGCTGAGTTGGTGAGCACTGAACAGGCTGCTGGGCACTGAACAGGCTGCGTTGGTGGGCACTGATCAGGCTGTGTTGGTGGGCACTGATCAGGCTGCTGGGCACTGAACATGCTGCATTGGTGGGCACTGAACAGGGTGCATTGGTGAGCACTGAACACGCTGCTGGGCACTGAACAGGCTGCATTGGTATGCACTGAACAAGCTACTGGGCACTGAACATGCTGCGTTGGTGGGCACTGAACAGGCTGCATTGGGGAGCACTGAACAGGTTGCTAGGCACTGAACAGGCTGCGTTGGTGAGCACTGAACAGGCTGCTGGGCACTGAACAGGCTGCATTGGTGAGCCCTGAACAGGCTGCTGGGTACTGAACAGGGTGTGTTAGTGAGCACTGAACAGGCTGCTGGGCACTGAACAGGCTGCGTTGGTGAGTACTGAACAGGCTGCTGGGCACTGAACAGGGTGCATTGGTGAGCACTGAACAGGCTGCTGGGCACTGAACAGGCTGTGTTGATGGGCACTGAACAGGCTGTGCTGCTGTGCACTTAACAGGCTGAGCTGCTGGGCACTGAATAGGCTGAGCTGCTGGGCACTGAACATATTGAGCTTCTGGGCACTGAACATGCTGAGCTTCTGGGCACTGAACAGGCTGAGCTGCTGGGCACTGAACAGGCTGAGATGCTGAGCACTGAACAGGCTGAACTGCTGGGTACTGAACAGGCTGCATTGATGGACACTGGAGAGGTTGCATTGAAGGGTAATTGTGAGGCTGCATTGATGGGCACTGAACAGGCTGCATTGATGGACACTGGTGAGGCTGCAATGATGGGCAATGGTGAGGCTGCATTTATGGGCACTGATCAGGCTGCATTGATGGACACTGGTGAAGCTGAGCTAATGGACACTGGTGAGGCTGCATTGATGGGCACTTGTGAAACTGAGCTAATGGGCACTGGTGAGGCTGCATTGATGGGCACTGGTGAGGCTGCATTAAAGGGCGCTGATGAGGCTGCATTGGATGGGCACTGGTGAGACTGCATTAATGGGCACTGGTGAGGCTGCATTGATGGGCACTAATAAGGCTGCATTGATGGGCGCTGATGAGGCTGAGCTGATGGGCACTGATGAGGCTGAGCTGATAGGCACTGATCAGGCTGCATTAATGGGCACTGATCATGCTGCATTGAAGGGCACTGATTAGGCTGCATTGATGGTTACTGGTGAATATAATACACTTCAAATGTTCTTTAAAATGCATGGTTTTCTCTTTTATGAACAAGAAAATAATGGTGTTATGCGGTTGGGCTGGTATAATAATGCTATGGGGCTGGTATGAAATGATTACCAGAAATAACATATATATCATACAATCATCCCATAAACACATACCACATACACTACATATATAATTTGAGAAAAATATGCTTATAAAATAGTTTACGATTTGCCAACAAAGAAAAAAAAATGTCCCCGGATTTAATTTTAAAAATCTGGTCACCTTAGTTTAGCATTGATCTGACATGCTGTCCAGGAAATGTTCTCTATGTATTAGTCGATCGGTCCCATCCACCCCCCCATCATCTGCACAGACGTAGCCACTGCATTCATCCCGACATCTGCTGAGGAGTGACACAGCCTTCCTGTACCTACATGCATGTTTTTAATTCTTTATGTGAGTACTCATTTTCCTTTTTTAATAAACATTACTACTCATGGCATACTGCACTTAGGTATAGCGCGCCTTGTCTTGTTTATATCCATTTTAGAGCTGCTTTCACTCTCAAGGGTGCTGCCCCTTTGTGCTGGTTCTTCATAAAGGAATCCTTTGGACTTTTCCATGGACTTTTTTATGGACTTTTTGGACTGTTCTATAAGTTATATAAGTCGCATAGTGATTCCCTTCACCCTATAGTTCCCAAGACTACTGGCACCATTCTAATTTGTATTGTACTCAGAGGAGTAGGACTCATCTGAGATGTGTCATTTTAAATGGAAACCCATTGAACAGGATATGCTGCTGCAACCAAGGCATTTGCATTATCTAAGATGGCTTTCATTAATTAATATTCTGTATTCTGTGCTCTTTCTCCAATGTTCTTAACCACTTGACCTCCGGAAGGTTTACCCCCTTTCATGACCAGGCCATTTCTTACAAAGTGGCACTGCATTACTTTAACTGACAATACTGCGGTCGTGCGACACTAAATACAATTGTGTCCAAATAAAATGTATGTCCTTTTTTCCCACAGAGCTTTCTTTTGGTTGTATCTGATTACCTCTGCGTTTCTTATTTTTGTGCTATAAAGCAAAAACGACCTACAATTGTGGAAAAAAAGAACAATATTTTTTACTTTTCTGCTCAAACATATCCAATAAAAAATGTTAAAAATCAAATTTCTTCATCGGTTAAGGCCAATATGCATTCTGCTACATATTTTTGGTAAAAACAATTCCAATAAGGCTAGGTTCACACTGCTGCGAACTGTACTGCGAATAGATTGCATTGCGATAGATTAAATTCGCAAGTCATCTCCAATAACATTGTGTTCCACCAGTGCAGTTCACACTGATGCGTTGCGAATCTAATCCGTGAAGAAAAAGGGTCCTGTGCGAGTTTGATCCGTGTGCGATGCTGTGCATTGTGAATTCAGATCCATAGACTACAATAGAACACGGATTGAAAACGCAATCTCCCATTCACATCACTGCAATAGCTTTTCCCTTCAACTCCAGCTACAGCTTTGCAGTAGATTCGCACCAACACATGTAGAAATCGCACTTGTATCTGTACTGAAAAAACTTGCATCGCAAACGTATTCAATTCGCAGAAAATTCGCACCGCAGCTGTGTGAACCTAGCCTAAGCGTATATTGATTTCTTTGTGCAATATTTTTAGTGTCTACAAACCATGCAATATATTTATGGATTTTTTTTTTTTTCGTAGTAATGGTGGCGATCAGCAACTTATAGCAGGTGGACAAATCTGACACCTGACTGACACTTTTTTGGGGACCAGTGACACAAATGCAGTGATGAGTGCTAAAAATATGCACTGTCACTGTACTAATGACACTGGCTAGGAAGGGGTTGACATCAGGGGCAAAAAAAGGGTTAACTGTGGGCCTAGCTGGTGTTTCAGTGTAGTGGGGAGGTGCTTTTAGTAGTGGAAGGCATGGATCTGTGTTCCTGCTTTACAGGAACACAGGATCCACACCTTCTGTGCTGACAGAATGACAATCTGCCTTATTTACATAGGCAGATCACCATTCTGCCTGTGTACAGAACGCTCACCGTGTGCCTGCAGACATTGGGTCTGCAGGACCCACTGATGAGCCCCCACTGTGTAGATTCACAGTGGGAGTGAGCTGCCCAATACCCAGAAATTACTGTAGCAGAAAATATGCTATAGGGCAGCTGGCAAGTGGTTAAAAAAGTTCTGGGTGCATGAGGCCTAAATGTACTATGGTCGGTAAGTGATTAATTACCATTGGTGTGTATGTTTGTTTGTGTTTTTTTTTCCCCCTTTTATTCGTCTTATTAACATTCTGCTAAAACTTTGTGTATTAGTACCACTTGGACCTTGAAAAAGAGGGTACACCCTGAAAGCTTGTCATGAAAATTAGGATGTTGGTGCAAATAAAAAGATGTATCAGAAACAGCACTCCTACAATCTTGCTTGATTCAGCCTGGGTCCACAATAGTGCCTGCTGAACCTCGCATGTGATTCACACAGGAATCGCACTGCATTCCTGTGCACATCATTGAGATGTCTTTCAACCACCCTTTCTCTCTCAGCCCCCCTCTCTGTCCACCACCCTCTCTCTCTCAGCCCCCTCTCTCTCTCAGCCCCCCCCTCTCTCTCTCAGCCCCCCCCCTCTATCCACCACCCTCTCTCTCAGCCTCTCCTTAACTCTCAGCCCTTCTCTCTCTCTCTCAGCCACCCTCTCCGTTAGCCCCCCTCTCTGTCAGCCCCCCTCTCTCTCAGCCTCTCTACCTCTCTTTCTTTCCCTGCCACCCTCTCTGTTAGCCCCCCCACAGCCCCCTCCCTCTCTCTCTGCCACCCTCTCTGTCTGTCAGCCCCCTCCCTCTCTCTCTGCCACCCTCTCTGTCAGCCCCCTCTCTCTCTCAGCCACCCTCTCTCACCCCCCTCTCTCTCTCAGACATGACCGCGCAATTGTCAGTTAAAATGGTGCAGTGCCGAATCGCAAAAAGTGCTCTGGTCCTAACATGGGAAATCCTTCCGGGGTGAATACTTGGGCATAGTAATCTCTGCACAGCTCATAGACTACTGCCGCTTAAATATCTTACTGACCAAATTTAGGGACAAGGTTAGACTCTGGACCAAGTTATGGCTCTCTGTGACAGGGAGGGTCAATATGGTCAAAATGATTTTGATGCCCCAACTTCTCTACCATCTGCATAACTCCCCGGTGGTTATATCGCTAAAATATTTCCATGTAATCAACATTATTTTCCGGTCACTGTTGTGGAAAGGGGGTAATGCTAGAATTAAACTGAAACAACTGCAGAAGCCAAAGGATAGGGCAGGACTGGCTCTCCCAAACCCCTGGCTCTATTACATTGCGTCTCAACTTCAACACTTGGTGGGAAGCCTAGCAAGGACGACATAATCTGAGGATGGAATTCATGACTCCATGCTGTCTGTAATGTTGCCGTTTGGTGGGACCAATACAATTAACTGAGGGTCTAGAGGGGCAGCTTTTTTCCAAACCAAATAAACAGTATCTGACTTAAAGGCTTATACACAAAATATCGGAGAAAGCTAAACAACTACAACAGGTTAGGGGTTACACAGGGTACAGTCCTATTTGGGATAACCAAACCTACCCCGAATTGGCCAGGTTACAGCAGGCGGCTAGGTGGCGAATGTATGGGGTGACGCATATCAAACATATCATGATTAATGGCCATCAAATCTCCTTTGCACAATTGCAGTTTATATGGCATTCCCTCTAATATGTTATTTTATTATTTGCAGTTGAAACATGCGGTGAATGCTCTGCGATCTCTGGGGGCCTCTGAGATGTCACCGACCCCAATCTTTGGAATTATGTAGCAGTCCAGCTCTACCATGAGCTTTATCTTCAACTACTATGCTATGCTCCTGCCGGGTATATCTGGAGAAATTTCCTAGCTCTGCATGTGAAAGGTGGGAGAGGGACATTAGAACCAGTGGGAAGTGCAGGAGTGCTCTCTTAACATCTCACAGAGACTGTCACAATTATACGTTCTATTGAGAGTACACTGTACCCCACTCAGGCTACATTCCATGGGCATACGCCTTGACCTCATATGTGCTAGATGTAATAGCTACTGGAATGCTGTGGTTACTACGGTGAACTCCGCATTTCAGATCTCCATAGATATGGATCCTAAACACTGTATGGTTTGCTTGATGCTGTAATACCAGATAGGTGTTAAAGAGGCCGCATCCAGAGCATTGTTTCAGGCTCGCAGGCTCACTTTACTTCATTGGACTTGCAGTACTCCCCCTTCACCTCAAATGTAGCTTGCACAGATGGGCACAACATTGAAGCTAGAAAAGCTCATATATCAGCATAGGGGTAGCTTCTCCAAATTTGAGAAGGTATGGGGTAATTGTTTGGCTTCTCCTGGTTTGGCCCCAGCTGATTTAGTAATGGACAGTCTATTGTTGTGAAATTTATCACAAAAATAGATATGTTTAATTTAACTGGCAATGTTATGGCTGGAATTTGCATGCCCTTGCTTTCCAAATGTTTAATGCTTGTTTACCTACTTTGTTATGGTGGCCTTAGTGGCTCAGTTGTGCTGGACCCTAGATACGACTCTAAAGGGTGCTAAAAGTGGTTGTAAAGTCTAATGGTTTTTCGCCTTAATGCATTAAGGTGAAAAAACCTTTTCTCAACAGTGACCCCCCCAGAGCCCCCCTTTTACTTACCTGAGCCCATTTATTCCAGCGGGGGCTACAAGCAATCCTCTCCAGCTGGTGTCACGGGTCCTCATTGGCTGGATTGATAGCAGGGGAGCCATTGGCTCCTGCTGCTGTCAATCAGGTCCAGTGACACGGGGGTGGGGTAGAGTTCCGCTGTTTGTGTGAATATGTGCAACAGCAGGACACGGGAGCGCACCCACACGTGTGACCCCATGGAAGCTTTCCCTGACGGGTCACTAGATGCGGAGGAAGGCCTAAAAACGCCGCTGGAGGAACCAAGAAGAGGAGGTTCGGGGCCACTCTCTGCAAAACCACTGCACAGAGGAGGTAAGTATGACATGTTTGTTATTAAAAAAAAAAGTATCAGGGTTTACAATCACTTTAAAGCATTCCCATGAAATCATCTACAATACTGGTATGCTGAATTGTTATCTAATGTGAACTACATGTACCTTTAATGTCTGGTTGTGAAAATTTGTGACATCTCAATAAATCTTTGCCTGATTTAAAAAAGAAATACGACTTCCGGTTCCGGCGCCGTATGCACTAGCTGCTCTCCTCAGCAGCTCCCGCCGGGCGGCACAAAATCAGCCTAAAATTGGCCCAAAAAGCCTTCGGATCAGGATCCACCCACCATCCAGTTCCTCCACACCAACCTAGACACCCATTCCAGGCCGGGACCCGCGCTCCGTAACTCCGGACCGCATCCCCGAAAATCGAGGCCGTGGCTCCGGCCTAACACAGAAGAAGCGGCGCATCAGACGGCACGGCGGCACAAAAGCAGCCTAAAATCGGCCCAGAGCCCCTTCGGATCAGAATCCACCCACCACCCAGTGCCTCCACACCAACCTAGCCACCCACTCCAGGCCGGGACCCACGCTCCGTAAATCCGGACCGCGTCCCCGAAAATCAAGGCCGTGGCTCCGGAAGCGGCGCATCAGGCGGCACGGGGGCACGGAGACGCCCGCTACGAACGCCCGCGCGCGGACGATTCAGCTGCCCAGCCTTCTTCCTCACATCTCCTGAGGCATCTCGGGACCCGCCCACAGCTCCTTCACCCGCAGCTCATAACTTGAGCCCACGGCTTTGGCCTATACCCGCGTCTACATAGCAACAGCGCTACCCGGCCCTGACACAAAGCTGGACCACAGGATCACCCTGATACCGGTGCCTCGCGGCACACACTCACCTTCCTAGGAGCGGGGATCTGCCTACTTCCCGCTCGCTGACCCCCAGACAGCAACGCCTGGAAAATTGAGGTCGCGGCTCCGGCCTAGCCCTGAAGACCCAGCAGCCACAGCCCATTTTAACGTATCAGCCTGCACCATTAGCGATTGCTCCCTCCTGGTGCGACCTCCTGAAGAGAGTGTGCAGTGCGTACCGCCACGTTATCTTGATTCAAGACACCACGGGCCACAGTGACTGGCACTCCGAACAAAAAGATCCTTAAAGAGGTAACACCGATCTACCTCGGTCCATGAACTACCCGTCATCCGGGTCACATATATTTGACTATGGCACTTTCGAGACCACGACCACCCGGAACGAACAGTGACGTGTGAGAGAAGTCCTCCAGCGTGGTCCTCCCTCGTTAGCGATTACCACGTCCGACTATGCAATTTTACCCGACACCGACGACCCAGAAGTCCCGATCCGGCCTCGGCGCTGGAGTTAAAAGGTCCGCAACGACAGACCCCCAGTCGCTCGC
>BLSH010215964.1:889856-900664 GCA_018402905.1 Glandirana rugosa | reverse complement strand
GTGTGTGTGTGTGTATATATATATATATACATACACACACACACACACACACACACACACACACACACACACATATATACACACATATATAAACATATTTAAAGTTTCTTGTTTTTCTTTTAGTCTGCCACCTGTTTTCCTCACTGGTGCCCCTTCTGGTTGCAGGCTGTCTCCGTGCCAATAAGTTCCCTTCTCATGACATCATCTGCTCTTCAGTCTCTTGGATCTTGAAAGTCTTGTCTATTTTCCTATCGCACACTTTCCTGGCAAGCAGGCTCTTATAGCGGTGGGTGCTGCAACGAAAACCAGCTCCTGGATGTGTCATGCAAGTGTACATATTCGTCAGCACACCGTGGATCCTCGTCCAAATTTTTTTTTACAGGCAGTCCCCGAGTTACGAATGACTCCTACTTACGAACGAGGGCGGTGTGATGTCACTGCCGGCCGCTTGCACTCCACACTGGTCCCAGATACGGCCAAGCAGCGCCAGACACATGCCACAGTACTGTGTTAGCATAGCCACAAATGCCCCAAATAACACAAATGCACACATAGCAGTGCCCGGAACATTCCACATCACTGCACAAGTTGAAGTTACACTTACAAATGTACAGTTCCGACTTACAAACAAATTCGATTTAAGAACGAACCTACAGTCCATAACCCGTTCGTAACTCGGGGACTGCCTATATTGTAGAAATCATATCACAGAAAAGTGCAATGTTTTGGAGCAGCTCAGGGCCCCTTCATGTCATCACATGCTTGACGAAGGGGCTCTGCGTGGCTCCGAAACGTTGCACTTTTCTGTGATGTGATCTCTACAATAAAGAAAAATTTGGGTGAGGATCCAAGCTGTGCTGATAAATATGTACACTTGGATCTTCAGAGGCCACTTGACATTCAATAAGGAGTGTTCACATCACAGAAGCAGCAATGTGGACACTTGAAGAGGGACCCTACCACTTTCAAAAAAAGAAGATTTGGGACCTGGGGTGTCATGTGACCGCAGAGTCAGTAACATTTTTTGGACTGCAGCAAATAGTTACATGGGATATGGTTTAAGTCTCATACACACGGACGTTTCTTAAAAAATAAACAAAACGCCGGGCCCGACGTCAAGGGAAAAAAAAAAATCTGCTTTTTTTGGCGTAATGCATCAGCGTTAGTGAGCGTCGGCGTCAATAGGCGTTTTTTTTTTTTTAAAAATCATCCCTCTGCTATTTTTCCACCTAAAAACATTGGCGCCAAAAAACGTACAGTATTAGTTGGTGTTTTGCGGCGTCAAAAAATGCCAAAACGTTACAGCCTCAGAACACGCTGGCCGTGGGTTCTAGTTTCAGCTCACTAACGCCGACGCCATCTACAGCTCAAAAACGTCGGGGGCCATTGACTAACATGGAGAGCTGCAAAAAACGCCGGCGTCAAAAAACGTCCGTGTGTATGAGGCCTTAGGGGGGTTGAGAGTGTCTGTCTACAATTGATTTTTAGGCATTATTTTTTTCATAAATATAAAAACATACCCATTGTATTCCAAACACATCGCCTTAATAAAAAAAAGCATTGATTTATGGATGTATATTAGAGCTGCACAATTAGTCGTATTAAAATCGCGATCTCGATCCACCCCCCCCGCGATCTCCATCAGGAATTACCGCGATTTTTAGTGCAGTTAATGGGGTCCGACTTGCGAGGCGTCTCAGCGCGACTTGACTGTAATAAAAGTTAATGCAAGTCGCCTGAAGTCTTTTCGAAGTCGGAGCGACCTGAGTCTCTGGGGAGACAGCCAAGTTCTGAGTCATGCTGGTAAAGACGCTAGAAGAGATAAAAAGTAACTACTTCAAAGCAATGTTCTCCCTGTATAGAAGATGTTCAGTTTAACCATTTAAAGACTAAATATTTTCTGATTTTGCTGCTTACAAATAAAAATCCAGTATTTTGTGCTAGAAAATGACTTAGAACCCCCAAACATTATATATTTTTTTAACAGAGATCCTAGATTATAAGAAGGTGGTTGTTGCAATATTTTATGTCACACTGTATTTGCGCAGAGGTCTTTCAAACGCAATTTTTTTTGAAAAATGACACTTTCAAAAAACTAAAAACAGTGCTGTTAGCCCAATTTTTTGTACATGTAATGTTACGCTGCGAGAATCGTGAGAGAATGGTGATCTTTATTCTAAGCAAAAAAATTGTGCAGAATCGTGCAGCTCTAATGTATATACAATGTGGGATTGTGTGGTCAACAAAAGATGATAACCTTACCAGTGTGGCCCTGGATAGAGAGGAGGTCATTGGTGACACCACGGAGGGTTTCTAAAGTAGAGTGAGTGATGTCATATGTGGGAAGAATGATGTCTCTGGAGTCAGTAGATCCGCACCAAGAAATCATCGGCAGTGGCCCAGGAGTGTCATTGACCTTTCTGTGTTCCACTGGCCAGTCTCCGACATTGATATAGAATTCTACATCAGGCAGTTGTACCTAAAACAGGGGATTTGACATTATTTGTTTCTCAGAGCTTCAGACACCACTGCAAGAGGCTGAATCATACACACAAGCATCTGCCCCCTAGGCAGCAATCACATTTCTATTAAATGTAAACTGTCAAGATCTAAAAATAACCCGCCAAGCCTTGTTCACAGCTTGCAGAAAAGAACAGACAATTTGATATTGGATGGAATCTTGGTATACTGGTACCTTTCTTGCCAATGACTGCAATATCTCATCTGAGAACATTTTGAAGTCTGTGTACTTGCCCAGGGAGCGCCGATAGATTTGGTTATCGAGAATTGTGTAATGTACAATGGCTCCACGATGTTCAGCAAACCTCCGAGGAACTTCCTCCAGCATTCTCTTCAGGTCTATACTAGGGAAAGGTGCAAAGTCATTGGAGATCTGGGACTCTTTGGTGGGGCATGACAAAGTTTGTAACCAGACTTCAGGGTCTTCTTCAGGACAGGCACAGTATTCATGATAAACAGGTCCTAAATGAAAGAAGAAAATACAGAACTTTTACATAGCAAGTATTTAAAGTTGACCTAGCATCAGATGTACTCTTTTCACATCAAAGTAATGAGCTAGGGTTACACTTAAATATTAATCAACTCAAGCAGAGATCACACTACTTCTAAAGAAAATACAAAGCAAAATTTGAATCTTGGGAATCTCACCAGTTCAGCACATGGCGGTGCTATCCCCACTATGAATGGGTGGGTGTCACCAAAAAACAATTGTACCAAAAAAGAAAGAACACCACAGCAGCTACCACTCCAAACATAATTTATTAGAAAAGTAATAGCCGATCACAACTAATACAAGTGCCAGGTGCGGTCCAATCCCACACCAGAAAAGGTGCACAGACCTAAAATGGCAATTGGCTGTGAATATTTTTTGATACTTATATTGTCTTATAGTGTCATTTTCGTTACTCATACAGACAGACAATGCCTTAATCTGCTTTTCTCCCCAAGCTGGATGAGGCCATCTATGTTCAAGCAATGTGCAATGTCAGCATCTACTTATTGGTCTAAGTCTCCATTCACATCAATGTGTTTTTTCATGCTTCTTGCAGAAATGTGGGACAGTATTTTTAACATGGGTTCCTATAGAACAAATTCACAGCAATGCATTTTTGTGCCTCTGTGTTTTTGGAAATGGTCAGGGACTTTTTTAAAAACGCAAAACTGTGCTTTTTTGGTTCAATAGACTTCAATGGAGAAGCTGCAGAAAAGCATGTAGTGTGTTTTCACTGTGATTTGCATTTTTAAATGTTTTCGCGTTTAGAACCACTTTAAATACAACTCTAGCCAGGGGGCGTGCCCGGGATGTGAGCGAGAGCAGACGTGCAGAGCCTTGGCTCCCGCCATCCGTCCTTTTCATCCACTGACATCCTGCTCCCATGGCATCCATCCTGCTTAGCAAGTGCCTGCAGAGTGTCGGGGAGACCGCCCTGGTCCTCCCCATGCCGGGATATCGAAAATCCGCTAAGAAATCAGCCCCGCAGACACCCCGAAGGGATCCGCCGAAGGCTTGTGCGGCGGCCATATTGCCATCCACGCCAGCTTCCCCAGCCTCGGTGGTGGTGCAGACAGAGCCTTGGTACATGGCAGGTATGGAGGACAGTCGGGGGGACGTGGCTCAGCGGGCGCAGGCTGGCGAGGAGGTGCGGGGAGAGGGGCCTACAGCTGCGATTCTGGCAGCCATTGCGGACAGTAAGGCCTCAGTGGAGGGGAAGATAGACGCCCTTACACTAGAATGCAGCCTAATCAGAAATGATATGGACAAATTCCGGGGCCGCCTCACGGATGCTGAGCATAGACTGTCACAGGTGGAGGACTCATCGGTCTCCACAGTACGAGCGGTGACAGAGCTGCAACAAGTCAGGACCCTCCTGGCCTGCTCAGAGGACGCCGAAAATCGGCTCAGACGCAACGACGTGAGGGTCGTGGGGCTCCCGGAGGGTGCGGAGGGCCAGAACCCGGTTCAGTTTGCTGAGGCCTTCTTCAAACAACTCCTGGGCCTACAGAACCTCTCCCCGGCCTATATTGTCGAGCGGACGCACAGGGTGCCTGCTGGGCCGCGGCCACCGGGATTGCCACCCTGGGCTTTCCTTTCCCGGCTGCTGAACTTCAGAGACCGGGATATGATCCTGGAGGAGGCCCGCAAGCAGAAGGAGCTGAAGTACGAAAACGCAGCGATTCACCTGTACCCGGATTTTTCTCCTGAGCTACAGAGGAGAAGAACATTCACGGAGGTCCGAAAAACGCCTGCAAGAAAGGGGCCTGGTGTATAGTATGCTTTATCCTAGTCGCCTGAAAGTCATACACAGGGGTTCCACAAAATTTTTTGAATCCCCTAGAGAAGCGGCGGACTGGTTGGATACCCTGGCCTAAAATGATTTTGCCCTTTTTGCCTTTTTTGTTTATTTCTGTTTCTTCCCCTAGGTTTTGGCAATGAGGCTAATTGGCCTGGGGTGGGGATCGGACTTTCTGGATTGGAATCCTGTAGTTGTATTCTCCCTCACCCCACGGGCATATGTTGGGACGGTTGTTATCCTTTTTTATTTTATATTCCCTGACTTATCTGGGGGCTCAGGTACTGAGGTTTATACGTCTGCTTTGTCTTAAGCAGGTTGTGATGCATGAATGACGCTGGGAGCTACATATCCGCTCAAGGAAGCCAAGGTACTGTGTTGGGAACTTATACTGTGACCGCACTTCTGTGCAACCCCTAAGAGTGGACCGTTCAAGGGATAAAGTTTCTCCAGCAGTTTTCTGTTCGGTTGGTCTGGAGTAAACAGGGAGTTGGGTTTTTTGAGGGTTACCCTTTTGTTTTCTTTTTTTATGTATTCTAAATGTAAAATGAATTAAAATTAATTACTTTACAAAAAATGCAACTCTAGCCAAACATACAAATTGTGATAATAATCAATAGGTTATTCATGTCATCTATCTGTGGAGGGTGAGGGTGTTGGGTTTTATGTAATCCACCATTGCAAGAAAATAAGGAAAAACTTTCATATATAGGAATTTCAACCACTCCTCCTTTTTAAATCAGTATACCTTGTTTTCAATAACCTGGTTTCCTCCTTTATTAATAGAGTTCAATCCTCTCCAAATACTGGAACAAGCCAAGACAAAGGCCAAAAGCTATTAAGTAGAAGGAAATGATACTTTCTTACCACACCTTTAAATCATATTGTTGAAAGACAATGCTGAAATATTAAGTTTCAAAGCAGCCTTTGAATAATTATCTGTACGGTTTCATATTATTTGGAGAAATCATTATGCAACACACACATCCAATTTAATGATTTGAAAGGACAGCATAGCAGATAGTCGGTTAGCACTCCTGCCTTGCAATTCTTGGGGTCCTGCAGTATTCAAAAGCATGCTGGTGGGTTGGCAACTCTAGAGAGTGTGTCAACATGTTTGAACCAAGTCTGCAATCTTCTTTGGCAGCAGGGTCTGTTCTGATACGATTAAAATATATGTATAGGCAAACTTTTTTTAGTTCTGGACAACATAAGGAAGCATTTTCTTTTCTGTAACACTGTAGAAATGATCCTTCACTTCCTGTTCCAGAAACGCAACAGGAAGTGAGAGAGAATCTCTATAAAATTAGGGGAATTCCCCTCTTAAGCTAGGTTCACACATGTCCGGTGTGAATTTCCCCTCCGTTTTCACTGCAAACTTCCAAAGCAGCCGTTCAGCTGTGATTTCCAGATATGCTTCAGATGTGAATTGTTGGAGCTGGCGGCCACCGGCGTCTTTAGCAATAGCTGGTTAAGGAGTGGGTTCTGCTCTGCCCCCACCCCCAAAGCACCCTGTCCCACTGGGGGCAAGGACCTCTTCCCCACAACCCTGGCCGAAGGTTGTGGGGTTCTGCTTACAGGGGGATTATCGGAATCTGAAAGGGATCCCCAGATCCTGCCCCCCTATGTGAATTAGTATGGGGGACTCATTCACCAAAAAAAGTGTGAAAAATAAATAAAAACACTGAGACAGTTTTTAACAATTCCTTTAATAAAAAAACAAAAAACAATCTCCCTCAAAGTAAATCCAGTGTCAATCACAATGAATGACGCCAACCCGTCAATTGTGATTGATGCTGGATTTACTTCGGGGGGCATCGTTTTTGTTTTTAATAAAGCGATTGTCGAAAAGGGTCTATGTTTTTATTTATTTTTTACACTTTTTTGGTGAATGAGAAGAGGTACAATATAACCCCTTTTCATTCACATGGGGGGGCAGGATCAGGGGCCCTTGTCCCCATAAACATGTGGAGGGGATGTGACCTGGTATGGTTCAGAAGGGGGGGGGGGGAGACGCTTGCTCCCCCCCCCCCCCCCTTTCCTGGCAGGCTACATGCTCAGATAAGGGTCCGGTATGAGGAGGACCCCACACCATTATTTTTTTTAAAAATTGGCGTGAGGTTCCCCTAAAAATGCAGGCCAGACCCGTAGGGCCTGGTATGGGTTGGGGGGGTCCCATGCTGTTTTTTATCAATTCCTGTTCAAAACTGATGACATGTGGGATTTAGATGTGTTGCCATGGAAAGCAATGAGCCTGGAATTTGCATCTGAACTGCACTGCAGTGCTCAGAAATCACTCAGGTATCTTTTAAAATTTCCAGCGAATTTGCACTGCCGCTGCACCGCAGATACAGTATGTGGACTGTCTCTATAGAAAGCCGGATTGGTTCACATGTCATGCGAATTGGATGCAGTTCAAAATGCATACAATTCACATATATGTGAACAGAGCCTTCGACAGATCAGCAGTCCCCATTGAAAGATTTTTCCACATCTCTTGTGTTGGCGACAACTGTAGATGTTGCATTTCCAGTCACTTTCTGCTTCGGTGACAATGGTCACCAGACCAAAAAGAGAGGGTGACCCAGTGAAGACACCACTAAAG
The DNA here is from genome assembly GCA_018402905.1 of Glandirana rugosa. Taxonomy (NCBI): domain Eukaryota; kingdom Metazoa; phylum Chordata; class Amphibia; order Anura; family Ranidae; genus Glandirana; species Glandirana rugosa. Next base: position 893,248 of record BLSH010215964.1, on the reverse strand, counting down.
CAATTTGTTTCATAGTTGGTAAGGTTGAATAAAGACACCGGTCCATCTAGTTCAACCTGTTTGGGTGGATGTGCGTGTGTGTATGTGTGTATCTAGATCTCCACCATTTCCCATATCCCTGTATATTGTATTCGCTAAAATGGTCCATCTGAAAGTTTTTTAAATTATCAAACACTCCCCACTGAAACCACCAATTGTTGAAGGGAGTTCCACATCCTTACCGCTCTAACAGCAAAGAACCCCTTACATTGTTTAACGTTAGCTTCTCATACAGCTTCTTTGATTATCCATGTGTCTTGATAAGCAGCCTGAAACTGACGTTTTCTCCCTATGCTAGAATAACTATTTAGATATTTGTAAATTATGATCATATCTCCTTTTAAGATTAATCTCTATAATTGTTCCTGATAACCGAGGTCCTCCAGTACCGTTATTCGTTTTTTTATTCTTCTCTGGACTCTCTCCAGTTCCAGCACATTCTTCCTGAGAATCAGTGACCAGAACTGGATGGCATACTCACGATATGGCTGATCCAGTGTTTTGTGATAGAAATTTCATTCCATCTCTTGAGTAAATACCCGTTTTAATCAATAATAATAGTCAGCTAGCCTTGCTTGGCTTTGAATGCTATTGCCGAGCCTTTGACCCATTAGGATCCCCAGATCCTTTTCCATCCTCAATTCCCCCAAAGGTTCTTCCCCTAGAGAGTAACTTGCATTAATAACTTTTATCCCCCAAGTGTATTACTTTACATTTGTCAAAATTAAACCTCATTTGCTACGTAGTTGCCCACCCCTCTATTTTATCAAAGTCTTCCTATAAACTTGTTATATCCTGTTATGAGGTTTATTCTCCAGGCTACACTTTGTATCATCTGCAAAAACTGAAATTGAACTATTTATACCCTCCTCTATATCATTTATGAACAAGTTAAAACAGAACTGGTTCCAGGACAGAGGCCTGGAACGCTCGGCTCATAAATCCAGAACATGATTTATCACCACTCTTAGGACGGGCCTCTGTAACCAGTTTTCTGTCCAGGTACATACATGTATATAGAGCAGGGTGGATAAAAATCGATGATTTTTTTTAAAAAAAAATCAGATTTTTTTCATTTAAATCAGATTTTTTGGATTTAAATAGATTTTTTGATTTTTATTGAATTTATTTTAATAAAATGCTTTTGAAGTAAAAATCTATCTAAAGATAGTTTTCTATTTAAGATACATTAATAATTTAGTTTATTCAGCATGAAATGGAGTTTCGTTATGTAGTATGAGGCTGTATATTCTGCAATATTTACATTTTTGGTAAACTCATTCAATAAATCCAAGCTCTGCAAGCTGAGATAACATGCACTGCATTGATGCATTCACACAATTTCACAGTAACCTTGAGATAAAACAAAGTTCAGGAATATTCCTTTATCCCATTATTTTGCAAATCTATGTACACTACAAACTGTATGATTGAATTGGTTCTGATATCGCTGTATTACTAACCTGACAGCTTATTATTCTAAATAGGAAACCTTCATTTTGTTTGCAAATATTAAAGATTCTAACTACCAGCAAGAATGAGTCCTTACGTTTAAAGAGCACCTGTCATTTCAGATCCATCATGGCAGTGCCTGTTAGCGGGCATCAACTCACCTGCTGCCACCACGTCCCTCACCTTGTTGTGTCACTCCCGCATCACCAGCTGTCCCATTAAAGTCAATGGGACTGTCGGTGAGTCAACAGCGGGTCAGAGGAGGCGCTGCGGAACAGAGATGACAGTTGCCCTTTAAAAATGATGATTTAAATCAAGTTGATTTAAATCAAGCCTTTTTCCTAGTGATTTAAATCATGGTTTAATTTGTGATTTAAATAGACTTGATTTAAATCAAATCCACCCTGATATGAAGAATGTCATCAAAGCCAAATGACTTCAATTTGTAAATGAAGTCTTTATGGGGTACTGTATTAAATGTTTTGTTACAATCCTGATAGACCGCATTCAGAGGTCTTCCTCCATCCAGGTTATAGCTCACTTCATCAAAGAATGTTACTAGGGTAGTATGGCATGAGCGATCCTTCATAAATCCATGTTGGTTACTACTAATAATACAATTTTCATCAACAAATTCTTGAATATAATGTCCCCTCCAATTGTTTACCAACTATTGTTGTTAGGCCGACTGGCCTGGAACATCTAGGTATGTATTCAGGGATAAAAAAAAATCAATGATTTAACCACTTCAGCCCCGGAAGGATTTCCTACCTTAGGACCAGAGCACTTTATGCGATTCGGCACTGCGTCGCTTTAACTGACAATTGCGCGGTTGTGCGTCGTTGTACCCAAACAAAATTTGCATTCTTTTTCCCCCACAAATAGAATTTCTTTTGGTAGCATTTGAGCCCTTCTGCGTCATTTCTGATCACCGCTATAAATTAAAAATGTGCGAAAATTTTGAAAAAAAAAAAAAAACAGTTTTTCTTATTTTTTGCTAAAATACAAGTCCAAAAAAAACAAACAAACAAAACATTTTTTTTCATCGGTTTTGGCCAATTTACATTCTTACTCATATTTTTGGTTAATAAAAACCTGCAATCGGTGTTTATTGATTGGTTTGCACAAAAGTTTCTGTGTTTACGGATGCTGAGAATTAATTTCTGGGGTTGTTATTTTTTACTAGTAATGGCGGCGATCTGCGATATTGCAGTGGACATGTCGGACCATTTTGACACTTTTTTTGGGACCATTGGCATTTATACAGCGATCAGTGCTATAAAAATGCACTGATTATTGTGTAAATGCCATTGGCAGTGAAGGAGTTAACCTGGATGGGGCGCTCTAAGGGTTAACTGTGTTCCCTAGGCATGTTCTAACTGAATGGAGGCTGAGCTGGCAGGGGGAGGGGAGTGATCACGGTTTCCATATACAGGAAGCCTGTGATCACCGCCCTTCCCCCTCTGTCAGAACGGAGATCCGTGTTTACATACACAGACCTCCATTCTTTCACTGCGGGGAGGGGCTATCGTGGGTAGCCGGCGGCGATCAAGTTCGCCCCACCCGCTCCCTGGCCCCCCTGGACACAGTGAGCGCGCCTCCGGTGGCGAGCATGCGCTCAAAATGCTAGTTATCGCGGCCGCCGTCAGGTGACGGCGTTTTGAGATAATGAGCCATCTTGCCGCCGTCACACTGCGGCGGGCGGGCGGCAAGTGGTTTAAAAAAAAAAAATCAGATTTTAATTTGAATCAGATATTTTTGATTTCTATCAAATTTATTTTAATAAAATGCTTTTTGGAGTAAAAATCTATCCATAGATAGTTTTCTATTTAAAGTGGTTGTCAAGTCTATTAAAAAAAAAAAAAAACACCTGCAAGAGAAAAGGCATAATGAGCTAGAAT
>BLSH010215964.1:861410-871556 GCA_018402905.1 Glandirana rugosa | reverse complement strand
CTGTGTGCGGGTACAGAGGTGTGCTGTGTGTGGGGTAAAGAGATGTGCTGTGTGGGGGTACAGAGATGTGCTGTGTGGGGTACAGAGATGTGCTGTGTGGGGTACAGAGATGTGCTGTGTGGGGTACAGAGGTGTGCTGTGTGCGGGTACAGAGGTGTGCTGTGTGCGGGTACAGAGATGTGCTGTGTGGGGAACAGAGGTGTACTGTGTGCGGGTACAGAGATGTGCTGTGTGGGGTACAGAGGTGTGCTGTGTGGGGTACAGAGATGTGCTGTGTGGGGAACAGAGGTGTACTGTGTGCGGGTACAGAGGTGTGCTGTGTGGGGTACAGAGATGTGCTGTGTGGGGTACAGAGGTGTGCTGTGTGCGGGTACAGAGGTGTGCTGTGTGGGGTACAGAGATGTGCTGTGTGGGGTACAGAGATGTGCTGTGTGGGGTACAGAGATGTGCTGTGTGGGGTACAGAGATGTGCTGTGTGGGGTACAGAGGTGTGCTGTGTGCGGGATGCCACAGACGCCTGGTGTGCATGAGCTCATAAGGGGAATAAAACAAAGAATTGTGGCTTCTACTGTAGAAAAAAAAAAAACAGAAACCCACAACACATTACAAACGCATGTCAATGCACATCTACTCACCTGCGCCAATCTGTGCCATACACAGCGCATGTTGTGCCATATATACACTGGAAAAGTCATTTCCTTCCAGAACAGATGACATTCCTGGCTGTCACTCAGATCCCCATAGTATGATTCTATAGTATGAGGATCAGTATGACAGCCAGGCAGAGGAGAGTCAGTATACAGAGATCAGACAGGGAAGGGACTCTGATCCCCCAGATTCTATAGTATGAGGATCAGTATGGCAGAGTCCTTTCCCTGTCTGATCTCTGTATACTGACTCTCCTCTGCCTGGCTGTCATACTGATCCTCATACTATAGAATCATACTACGGGGATCAGTATGACAGCCAGGCAGAGGAGAGTCAGGATACAGAGATCAGATATGGAAAGGACTCAGATCCTCCAATCACAGCGGGAGGAAGGACACACAGAATCTGCACCAGGAGGGTCGGGAAAGAGTTAAATCCCAGGAATGAGGGAGGTGACGTCAGATGGGGCGGGCCGGGTGTCCCTGGCTGTGCTGGGAGGATCCATGGATCACCTGGGATGGGATCGGGAGTGATCATTACCTGGGGAGGAGGTGAGCGGCCGCCCTGCGCTGTCCGCCGCCTGGATGTAGAAGTATCTGACCGGGAGGGTGATGGAGGCTTCCAGTCCCGGACCCCACACCAGGCTCCGCTCCGGGCTCAGCGGCTCTGCCCCGGCACTCACACACAGGGCCAGGAGGAGGAGCGGGGGCCCCGGGGAGAAGGACAGCCCGGAGTACGCCATGTGTGCCCGCAGCTCTGCCCCGCTCCGCTCCTCCAGTCATTCAAACTTCTCAGGGGGGAGGGGGCCGGAGGATCTGGCCGCTCCTGATTGGTGCTCTGTGCGGCCAATCAACACATCGTCCTGTACTGTGGATGGGACAGTCTGCAAAGATCCCACTGCCTGAGGGTATAATGATCTCCCCAGTATAATGATCTCCCCAGTATAATCCTCTCCCCAGTATAATGATCTCCCCTGTATAATGATCTCCCCAGTATAATCCTCTCCCCAGTATAACGATCTCCCCAGTATAATCCTCTCCTCAGTATAATCCTCCCCCCAGTATAACGATCTCCCCTGTATTATGATCTCCCCAGTATAATCCTCTCCCCAGTATAATGATCTCCCCAGTATAATCCTCTCCCCTGTATAATGATCTCCCCAGTATAATCCTCTCCCCAGTATAATCCTCTCCCCAGTATAATAATCTCCCCAGTATAATCCTCTCCCCAGTATAATGATCTCCCCAGTATAATCCTCTCCCCAGTATAATCCTCTCCCCAGTATAATCCTCTCCCCAGCATAATGATCTCCCCAGTATAATCCTCTCCCCAGTATAATCCTATCCCCAGTATAAAGATCTCCCCAGTATAATCCTCTCCCCAGTATAATGATCTCCCCAGTATAATCCTCTCCCGAGTATAATCCACTCCCCAGTATAATCCTCTCCCCAGTATAATGATCTCCCCAGTATAATGATCTCCCCAGTATAATGATCTCCCCAGTATAATGAACTCCCCAGTATAATACTCTCCCCAGTATAATGATCTGACCAGTATAATCCTCTCCCCAGTATAATGATCTCCCCAGTATAATCCTCTCCCCAGAATAATGATCTCCCCAGTATAATACTCTCCCCAGTATAATGATCTCCCCAGTATAATGATCTCCCCAGTATAATGATCTCCCCAGTATAATCCTCTCCCCAGTATAATGATCTCCCTTGTATAATCCTCTCCCCAGTATAATGATCTCCCCAGTATAATCCTCTCCCCAGTATAATGATCTCCCCAGTATAATCCTCTACCCAGTATAATGATCTCCACAGTATAATGATCTCCCCAGTATAATGATCTCCCCAGTATAATCCTCTCCACAGTATAATCCTATCCCCAGTATAATCCTCTCCCCAGCATAATGATCTCCCCAGTATAATTCTCTCCACAGTATATTTCTATCCCCAGTATAAAGATCTCCCCAGTATAATCCTCTCCCCAGTATAATGATCTCCCCAGTATAATCCTCTCCCGAGTATAATCCACTCCCCAGTATAATGATCTCCCCAGTATAATCCTCTCCCCAGTATAATCCTCTCCCCAGTATAATGATCTCCCCAGTATAATCCTCTCCCAAGTATAATCCTCTCCCCAGTATAATCTTCTCCCCAGTATAATGATCTCCCCAGTATAATCCTCTCCCCAGTATAATCCTCTCCCCAGTATAATGATCTCCCCTGTATAATCCTCTCCCCAGTATATTGATCTCCCCAGTATAATCCTCTCCCCAGTATAATGATCTCCCCAGTATAATCCTCTCCCCAGTATAATGATCTCCCCAGTATAATGATCTCCCCACTATAATGATCTCCCCAGTATAATGAACTCCCCAGTATAATCCTCTCCCCAGTATAATCCTCTCCCCAGTATAATCCTCTCCCCAGTATAATGATCTCCCCAGTATAATCCTCTCCCCAGTATAATCCTCTCCCCAGTATAATGATCTCCCCAGTATAATCCTCTCCCCAGTATAATGATCTCCCCAGTATAATGATCTCCCCAGTATAATGGTCTGCCCAGTATAAACCTCTGCCCAGTTTAATGGTCTGCCCAGTATAATCCTCTCCCCAGTATAATGGTCTGCCCAGTATAATGATCTCCCCAGTATAATCCTCTGCCCAGTATAATGGTCTGCCCAGCATAATCCTCTCCCCAGTATAATCCTCTCCCCAGTATAATCCTCTCCCCAGTATAATGATCTCCCCAGTATAATCTTCTCCCCAGTATAATCCTCTCCCCAGTATAATAATCTCCCCAGTATAATGATCTCCCCAGTATAATCCTCCCCCCAGTTTAATGATCTGCCCAGTATAATCCTCTCCCCAGTATAATGATCTGCCCAGTATAATCCTCTCCCCAGTATAATCCTCTCCCCAGTATAATGATCTCCCCAGTATAATCCTCTCCCCAGTATAATGATATCCCCAGTATAATCCTCTCCCCAGTATAATGATCTCCCCTGTATAATCCTCTCCCCAGTATAATGATCTCCCCAGTATAATCCTCTCCCCAGTATAATGATCTCCCCAGTATAACCCTCCCCCAGTATAAGGATCTGCCCAGTATAATCCTCTCCCCAGTATAATGATCTGCCCAGTATAATCCTTTCGCCAGTATAATGATCTCCCCAGTATAATCCTCTCCCCAATATAATGATCTCCCCAGTATAATCCTCTCCCCAGTATAATGATCTCCCCAGTATAGTGATCTCCCCAGTATAATCCTCTCCCCAGTATAATGATCTCCCTTGTATAATCCTCTTCCCAGTATAATGATCTCCCCAGTATAATCCTCTCCCCAGTATAATGATCTCCCCAGTATAATGATCTCCCCAGTATAATGATCTCCCCAGTATAATCCTCTCCCTAGTATAATCCTCTCCCCAGTATAATCCTCTCCCCAGTATAATCCTCTCCCCAGTATGATGATCTCCCCAGTATAATCCTCTCCCTAGTATAATCCTCTCCCCAGTATAATCCTCTCCCCAGGATAATGATCTCCCCAGTATAATCCTCTCCCCAGTATAATGATCTCCCCAGTATAATGATCTCCCCAGTATAATGTTCTCCCCAGTATAATCCTCTCCCCAGTATAATGATCTCCCCTGTATAATCCTCTCCCCAGTATAATCCTCTCCCCCGTATAATCCTCTCCCCAGTATAATGATCTCCCCAGTATAATCCTCTCCCCAGTATAATGATCTCCCCAGTATAATCCTCTCCCCAGTATAATGATCTCCCCAGTATAATGATCTCCCCAGTATAATGATCTCCCCAGTATAATGAACTCCCCAGTATAATCCTCTCCCCAGTATAATTCTCTCCCCAGTATAATCCTCTCCCCAGTATAATGATCTCCCCAGTATAATCCTCTCCCCAGTATAATCCTATCCCCAGTATAATGATCTCCCCAGTATAATCCTCTCTCCAGTATAATCCTATCCCCAGTATAAAGATCTCCCCAGTATAATCCTCTCCCCAGTATAATGATCTCCCCAGTATAATCCTCTCCCCAGTATAATCCTCTCCCCAGTATAACCCTCTCCCCAGTATAATGATCTCCCCAGTATAATGATCTCCCCAGTATAATCCTCTCCCCAGTATAATGATCTCCCCAGTATAATCCTCTCCCCAGTATAATCCTCGCCCCAGTATAATGATCTCCCCAGTATAATGATCTCCCCAGTATAATGATCTGCCCAGTATAATCCTCTCCCCAGTATAATGGTCTGCCCAGTATAATCCTCTCCCCAGTATAATCCTCTCCCCAGTAAAATGGTGTGCCCAGTATAATCCTCTCCCCAGTATAATGATCTCCCCAGTATAATGATATCCCCAGTATAATGATCTCCCCAGTATAATCCTCTCCCCAGTATAATGATCTCCCCAGTAGAATGATCTCCCCAGTATAATCCTCTCCCCAGTATAATCATCTCCCCAGTATAATCATCTCCCCAGTATAATCCTCTTCCCAGTATAATGATCTCCCCAGTATAATCCTCTCCCCAGTATAATCCTCTCCCCAGTATAATGATCTCCCCAGTATAATCCTCTCCCCAGTATAATCCTCTCCCCAGTATAATGATCTCCCCAGTATAATGATCTCCCCAGTATAATGATCTCCCCAGTATAATCCTCTCCCCAGTATAATGATCTCCCCAGTATAATGATGTGCCCAGTATAATCCTCTCCCCAGTATAATCCTCTCCCCAGTATAATGCTCTCCCCAGTATAATCCTCTCCCCAGTATAATCCTCTCCCCAGTATAATGTCTGCCCAGTATAATCCTCTCCCCAGTATAATGGTCTGCCCAGTATAATCCTCTGCCCAGTATAATGGTCTGCCCAGTATAATCCTCTCCCCAGTATAATCCTCTGCCCAGTATAATCCTCTCCCCAGTTTAATCCTCTCCCCAGTATAATGGTCTGCCCAGTATAATCCTCTCCCCAGTATAATGGTCTGCCCAGTATAATTCTCTCCCCAGTATAATCCTCTCCCCAGTATAATCCTCTCCCCAGTATAATGGTCTGCCCAGTATAATCCTCTGCCCAGTATAATCCTTTCCCCAGTATAATGGTCTGCCCATTATAATCCTCTGCCCACTATAATCCTCTCCCCAGTATAATGGTCTGCCCAGTATAATCCTCTCCCCAGTATAATGGTCTGCCCAGTATAAACCTCTGCCCAGTTTAATGGTCTGCCCAGTATAATCCTCTCCCCAGTATAATGGTCTGCTCAGTATAATCCTCTCCCCAGTATAATCCTCTCCCCAGTATAATCCTCTCCCCAGCATAATGATCTCCCCAGTATAATCCTCTCCCCAGTATAATCCTCTCCCCAGTATAATGATCTCCCCAGTATAATCCTCTCCCCAGTATAATCCTCTCCCCAGTATAATGATCTCCCCAGTATAATCCTCTCCCCAGTATAATCCTCTCCCCAGTATAAGGATCTCCCCAGTATAATCCTCTCCCCAGTATAATCCTCTCCCCAGTATAATGATCTCCCCAGTATAATCCTCTCCCCAGTATAATCCTCTCCCCAGTATAATGATCTCCCCAGTATAATCCTCTCCCCAATATAATGATCTCCCCAGTGTAATCCTCTCCCCAGTATAATGATCTCCCCAGTATAATCCTCTCCCCAGTATGATCTCCCCAGTATAATGATCTCCCCAGTATAATGATCTCCCCAGTATAATGATCTCCCCAGTATAATGATCTGCCCAGTATATTCCTCTCCCCAGTATAATGATCTCCCCAGTATAATGGTCTGCCCAGTATAATCCTCTGCCCAGTATAATCCTCTCCCCAATATAATGGTGTGCCCAGTATAATCCTCTCCCCAGTATAATGTCTGCCCAGTATAATGGTCTGCCCAGTATAATCCTCTCCCCAGTATAATGGTCTGCCCAGTATAATCCTCTCCCCAGTATAATGGTCTGCCCACTATAATCCTCTCCCCAGTATAATCCTCTCCCCAGTATAATCCTCTCCCCAGTATAATCCTCTGCCCAGTATAATCCTCTCCCCAGTATAATGGTCTGCCCAGTATAATCCTCTGCCCAGTATAATCCTTTCCCCAGTATATTGATCTGCCCACTATAATCCTCTGCTCACTATAATCCTCTCCCCAGTATAAGGTCTGCCCAGTATAATCCTCTCCCCAGTATAATGGTCTGCCCAGTATAAACCTCTGCCCAGTTTAATGGTCTGCCCAGTATAATCCTCTCCCCAGTATAATGGTCTGCTCAGTATAATCCTCTGCCCAGTATAATGGTCTGCCCAGCATAATCCTCTCCCCAGTATAATCCTCTCCCCAGTATAATCCTCTGCCCAGTATAATCCTCTCCCCAGTATAATGGTCTGCCCAGTATAATCCTCTGCCCAGTATAATCCTTTCCCCAGTATATTGATCTGCCCACTATAATCCTCTGCCCACTATAATCCTCTCCCCAGTATAAGGTCTGCCCAGTATAATCCTCTCCCCATTATAATGGTCTGCCCAGTATAAACCTCTGCCCAGTTTAATGGTCTGCCCAGTATAATCCTCTCCCCAATATAATGGTCTGCTCAGTATAATCCTCTGCCCAGTATAATGGTCTGCCCAGCATAATCATCTCCCCAGTATAATCCTCTCCCCAGTATAATCCTCTCCCCAGCATAATCCTCTCCCCAGTATAATGATCTCCCCAGTATAATCTTCTCCCCAGTATAATCCTCTCCCCAGTATAATGATCTGCCCAGTATAATGATCTCCCCAGTATAATCCTCTCCCCAGTATAATCCTCTCCCCAGTATAATGATCTGCCCAGTATAATGGTCTTCCCAGTATAATCCTCTCCCCAGTATAATCCTCTCCCCAGTATAATGATCTGCCCACTATAATCCTCTCCCCAGTATAATCCTCTCCCCGGTATAATCCTCTCCCCAGTATAATGGTCTGCCCAGTATAATCCTCTCCCCAGTATAATCCTCTCCCCAGTATAATGGTGTGCCCAGTATAATCCTCTCCCCAGTATAATGTCTGCCCAGTATAATGGTCTGCCCAGTATAATCCTCTCCCCAGTATAATGGTCTGCCCAGTATAATCCTCTCCCCAGTATAATCCTCTCCCCAGTATAATCCTCTCCCCAGTATAATCCTCTGCCCAGTATAATCCTCTTCCCAGTATAATCCTCTCCCCAGTATAATGGTCTGCCCAGTATAATCCTTTCCCCAGTATAATGGTCTGCCCACTATAATCCTCTCCCCAGTATAATCCTCTCCCCAGTATAATGATCTGCCCAGTATAATGATCTGCCCAGTATAATGATCTCCCCAGTATAATCCTCTCCCCAGTATAATCCTCTCCCCAGTATAATGATCTGCCCAGTATAATGGTCTTCCCAGTATAATCCTCTCCCCAGTATAATCCTCTCCCCAGTATAATGATCTGCCAAGTATAATCCTCTCCCCGGTATAATCCTCTCCCCGTTATAATCCTCTCCCCAGTATAATGGTCTGCCCAGTATAATCCTCTCCCCAGTATAATGGTGTGCCCAGTATAATCCTCTACCCAGTATAATGTCTGCCCAGTATAATGGTCTGCCCAGTATAATCCTCTCCCCAGTATAATCCTCTCCCCAGTATAATCCTCTCCCCAGTATAATCCTCTCCCCAGTATAATCCTCTGCCCAGTATAATCCTCTTCCCAGTATAATCCTCTCCCCAGTATAATGGTCTGCCCAGTATAATCCTTTCCCCAGTATAATGGTCTGCCCACTATAATCCTCTGCCCACTATAATCCTCTCCCCAGAATAATGGTCTGCCCAGTATAATCCTCTCCCCGGTATAATGGTCTGCCCAGTATAAACCTTTGCCCAGTTTAATGGTCTGCCCAGTATAATCCTCTCCCCAGTATAATGGTCTGCTCAGTATAATGGTCTGCCCAGTATAAACCTCTGCCCAGTTTAATGGTCTGCCCAGTATAATCCTCTCCCCAGTATAATGGTCTGCTTAGTATAATCCTCTGCCCAGTATAATGGTCTGCCCAGTATAATTCTCTCCCCAGTATAATGGTCTGCCCAGTATAATTCTCTCCCCAGTATAATGGTCTCCCCAGTATGTACTATTCCCAGTATAATAGTCTGCCCAGTATATGTACTAATCCCAGTATAATGTTCTCCCCAGTATGTGCAATTCCCAGTATAATGGTCTGCCCTGTATGTACTATTCCCAGTATAATGGTCTACCCAGCGAATGCAACTTTCCAGTATTTTTCCCAGAATAATCATCTGCCCCGTACTCCCAGTATAATGATATGTGTCCAGCCTTATTCTCAGTATAATGTACTTCCAAGTATTTCCAATATAATGGTCTACCCAGTTTTCTCAGTTTAATGATATTTCAGGTATTGTTCCCAGTGGTGGCTGGTGCTCAATATTTGGGGGGGGGGACGAACCTGCACCCCTCACTCCACTTGCACAACTGCCAACCCCCCCTGCGGGAGACGGATGGGAAGGCAGTGATCGGATGGGTGCCGTGAGGTGGCGCAGGCTCCTGGAAGCTGCCCTTGGCCCTATCGTTCGCACTAACACCCCCCCCCCCCGTCCGGACAGGAAGGCGGCCATCTATGTCCTTACCTTAGGAGGTGGTACTGTATCCGGGGTTGCCAAGGGAAGAGCCGGCCATTGCTCCTGGCCGAACAGGAAGTGGGTCCTGAGACCCGATTGGCCAGGAGTCCTGTGACTCCTGGCCAATCGGATCTCAGGACCAGCTTTCTGATTAGCCGGTAGGTGAAGCAGGAAGACAATAGCGAATATCAATTCGCTGATGTCACACAACTGGGTGGGCTCAGGGTGCAGTGCCCTGCGCCCTGAGCCTTCCCTTTTTTGAAGCCAATTAGAGCCTCAGGCTCTAATCGTGCTTCAAAACAGTAAAAAAAACCCACTGAAATCCATGTGCTTGGCACCCTGCATGTAGATAAATATTGGGACATCGACACGATTCAAATATTTTGGGCTCTATACGCCACCACAATGGATTTGAAAAGAAACGAACAAGATGCGCTTTAACTGCAGACTTTCAGCTTTAATTTGAGGGTATTTACATCCAAATCAGGTGAACAGTGTAGGAATTACAACAGTTTGTATATGTGCCTCCCACTTTTTAAGGGACCAAAAGTAATGGGACAATTGGCTGCTCAGCTGTCCCATGGCCAGGTGTGTGTTATTCCCTCATTATCCCATTTACAAGGAGCAGATAAAAGGTCCAGAGTTCATTTCAAGTGTGCTATTTGCATTTGGAATCTGTTGCTGTCAACTCTCAATATGAGATCCAAAGAGCTTCACTTTCACCATCAGTGAAGCAAGCCATCATTAGGCTGAAAAAAACATTAAGGATGTGACAAGTGGACTAAACCTACATTTATGGGAGTTTAATTTCGACTTTCAGACGTCAATTT
>BLSH010215964.1:784437-794460 GCA_018402905.1 Glandirana rugosa | reverse complement strand
AATCTCCTTTTCCCCTCGTTCCTCTATCCCGCATCTAACAATTCTAACCATCCCAGGTTCAAACTGAAAAATTCATACCCCCACTTGGTACAAAATCTCGTAACCCCTTCTACGGTCTTCTCTCCCTCTCTAACTTCTACACTTAATCGCTCACATAATATCTCAACCTCCCACTGCCATCATAAACTCTCCCTTATCCCAGAGCCCCTGTACACCAATCATCTCAACTCGCTTGGAGACCTTCAAGCCCAAGACGACCAGGTAGGCTTGAAACCCTGTTTCAGGCTCAGGTCCAGACCTGCCTTGGGGTTGCTAGCGTGCCTTTTGCTTGGGGTAACTTTAGTTACCCCCGGGCCTTACCCCCATTTTACTTCCTTTTGCAGCCCTCTAGGGCTTTCCAGGACTTTGTTACAGCCATTTTTGTGCCTAAAAGTTCGGGCCCCCATTGATTTCAATGGGGTTCGTTTTCCGTGCGATCGTTGGGGTTCCGTCCAGACCTGGACTCGGACTTTGTCCCAAAGTTCGGATGGACCAGCAGAACCCGAACTTCCAGAGGTTCGCTCAACTCTACTAACCACATGTCCCCGAGACCCTATTCCCTCTCAAATACTACCGTCACCCTCCAACTCTATAATACACTCGCTAATTCACATCTTCAATCTCTCCCTCTCTTCTGGCATCTTCCCCAATGCTCTAAAACATGGTTCACCCCCATACTTAAAAAGTCAAACTTGGACCCTACCAATCTTAACAATCTACGCCCTATCTCCTTGCTCCCCTTTTCCTCTAAACTCCTTGAACGCCTTGTCTACAACCAACTGAGCGAACACCTCATTAAGAATAACCTTCTTGATCCCCTTCAATCTGGATTTTGCCCTCAACGCTCCACAGAAACTGCTCTTCTAAAAAACACAAATGACCTAATACCCGCAAAAAACAATGGACATTATTCTGTACTTCTACTTCTGGACCTTTCGGCTGCCTTTGATACAGTTGACCACCCCCTCCTCCTCAAATAACTTTACTCCCTTGGTCTCTGTGCTCTTCGGTGGCTCTCATCCTACCTTTCCCAACGCACCTTCAGTGTCACAATTCTACTTCCTCCTCTCCACTTCCCTTCCCTGTCGGGGTCCCCCAAGGTTCTGTTCTTGGACCTCTCTTACTTTCAATCTACACCTCTTCCCTGGGTCAGCGGATAGCCTCCCACGGCTTTCAATATAATTTCTATGCTGACGACACTCAAATCTACCTCTCCACCCCTCAGCTCACTCCATCAGTCTCCTCACGCATTACTAACTTACAGACATATCTTTTTGGATGTCACACCACTTCCTCAAACTCAACTTGTCCAAAACCAAGTTCATATTTCCTCCCCCTCTTCCCCTGACTTCTCTGTCAAGAGCAATGACACAACCATCCACCCATCCCCGCATGTCAGGGTTCTAGGTGTTATCCTGGACTCCGAACTCTCCTTTTGGCCCCACATCCAATCACTTTCCAAAGCTTGCTGCCTCAACCTCTGCAACATCTCTAAACTTGGTCCTTTCCTAACCAATGAAACCACAAAGCTCCTGATTCACTCCCTGGTTATCTCTCGCCTTGACTACTGCAACTCTCTCCTCATTGGCTTACCTTTAAACAGACTATTCCCCCTTTAGTCCATCACGAATGCCGCTCCCAGACTCATCTATCTTACAAACCGCTCAGCGTCTGCTACCCCTCTCTGCCAATCCCGCCACTGGCTGCCACTCGCTCAACAAATTAAATTCAAAATACTAACAATACCTTACAAAGCCATCAACAACTCTGCCCCCAGCTATATCACAAGCCTAGTCGCAAAATACCAACCTAATCGTCCTCTTAGTTCTTCCCAAGACCTTCTGCTCTCTAGTTCCCTAATCACCTCCTCCCATATTCACATCCAGGACTTCTCTCGAGCCTCTCCCATCCTCTGGAACTCCCTACCCCAATCTGTCAGACTGTCTCCAAATCTATCCACTTTTAGGCAATCCTTAAAAACTTTTCTCTTCAGAGAAGCCTATCCTGCCTCCACCTAACTACTACACTTATTTTCTTCATCAGCTCACCCCCCACAGTTATTACCCTCTCGTATCACTTGACCCTCCCTCCTAGATTGTAAGCTCTAACGAGCAGGTCCCTCTTATTCTTCTTGTATTGAATTGTATTGTAATTGTACTGCCTGCCCTTTGTGTGCGGGTGGTGTCTGAGTGGGCTTTAAAAAAAGAAGTGACCAGATAGAGAAACCCTCTTTTCTATTGAGCTCAGCCGAGACAGCATCTCGAGGATGACTTTAAGTAAATTATCATTTGTTATTTTGTGTTAAATGCTATGTAATATTTTCCTTTAGTGTTTTTATGTTAGCATTCCTACTTCCTTAGGAAATAAATGAGACCCTTGCTTATTTAAAACAGTGTGTTTATTTTTGCAGCTAATATTGTTATATCATCACCGTTAATTTTATCAGGAATTTAATAGACTAGCTAATTATAGGACTAGACGAGTTAATACATAGTTATAATAAATAGGGGGAATCCATAACCACCCCATATTTATTTCAGGTGTATATGGAAGCATTACTGCACTTGTCACCGGTAGCTATACCCTTGTCTAGATCTTCTACAAGCATCTCTCCTCAGCTGCAATCTGCACAATTCCAAGTTTTATTACTTTTGGTAATTCAGGGTAGCAAAGAGGGGTTGGCATTGAGGAGGCAAGGAACACGGGTCTGGAATTTACATTAACGCTTTTAAACTGGATAGCTACTATACTGCAGTCAACAATGATCTAATTTCCATCCATTCCATTGGGACCTTTACTATCTGTATATCATTGGACGTAGATAATAAAACGACACACACACAAGTCCCAAGTGCAAGTTTTATTTGATAACCGCACATTCCAATCCGAGCTTACATGTCTTACAGACAGTTTTATTTCCAAGACCAAAGTATTTATCCATGACTTAGAACACACATTAAACTTTTTTATATACTTACATAATTTACAAATGATACAGTAAAAAAATACAAAATACTTTTCATTATATTACATCAATAGACAATACAAATACTTTACATTTTTTATGAAGCATTACACCCTGCTTATAAAATATAGCCATAATTCAGTTTTGACAAAAATAAATATTTCTGAAAGTGCGGTCAGTTTATCTACATCTATATACATCATTAACCATGAGTGGAAGACTCACTTGGACATTAATTGTTAAATATCTGCTGACCCTAAAATGACAACTAAAATGTTATTTACGTAAAGACTTATGCTGGTCATATGTGGCTCAATTTACTCTTGTTCAGCCCGTGGGCTAAAATAGAAAAAATCAATAGATTCCCCCATCCATGCTAATAGTGTGGATGGAGGAATCGCCACTGCCATTAAAAATGTAGTGTGCAAAATCTGGTGCAGCTCTGCATAGAAACCAATCAGCTTCTAGTTTTTTTGTCAAAGCTTAATTGAACAAGCAGAAGTTAGAATATGATTGGCTATCATGCACACCAGATTTTGCACTATCCAGTTTTAGTAAATCAACCCCATTGTATCTGGTAGCTAGGACACCTATGGCTTCCTGAATACAGTGGCCCGCCCCACCAAACTGCATCTGATATTATGATAGTCTACAGTCACTGTTCAGCTGATAATTTCCCATCCAGCTCAGATGATTTTTAAACCAACTTTTCTCAAGCCTCGGAGGTACTTGCAGGACCCCCTTGGCTCAAATTTGGTTCAATTCAGTCAATATTTGAGCAGTAGTTATATTCAGTCATGTAAAAAAAAGCAATATGCACAGTGCTGTACTGGAAACAATTAATCTGCCAGAAAATATTTTCAGACCAGTATTGGTAACCTCCATTTTTCTATCCTCTCAGGGTCTCTTAACTGCACTGTCCGCAGGAAGGTCCAGGATGGGGCTGCAATATCTGGCAGCACTGCCCGAATCACAAGACCGGAAACAGTTCAATTTCTAACAATGGATTTAGTGGTTTGCCCAGATTTAATTTATAGTATATTATATCCTGTGAACCAAGGCACAAGCAGCCAGGACACCTGAATTCGTTTGGGAGCAAACACAGCCAGTATGCATGCCAGACCAATTCTTTAGCAGCTGGAGAATGCAGATTAGTCACACCATCTCTACATTACACAAGTAACATTTTTACAAACTTTTTCCTTTTTTTAGAGACAAATACATACGCAGTCTTTAATTTCACTGATAAAGAAAACAATAAAAGGGTTCATGAAAAGAGCTGTATCTGCTTTCACCAGAATTAGCTGTGACAGAGAAGGATGGAAACAAAAGACAACATGAAGAAATGTGATCACATCCAAGTTTAAATCAAATTAAGTTATAGCCAGTGGCAGCTGGTGCTCAATAATTTTGGCGGGTCGCCAAATCAACATTCCCACCCCGCAAGGGAAAGGATAGGAAGGTGGTGATCACCTCCCCCCCACCACGGGAAATGGACAGGAAGGTGGCGATCAGAGGCCTCCTTACCTTAGGCAGATGACGTGGATCAGGGGTAGGGCTGCTGCTCCTTGCTCCAGCTACTCCTTGCTCCGGAGCCCTTGCTTCTCCTCCAGGCCAAACAGGAAGTGGGTCCTGAGACCCAATTGGCTGGGAGTCCTAAGACTACCTGGCCAATCGGGTCTCAGGACCTGCTTCCTGATTGGTCGGGAGGAGAATCAGGAAGACAATAGCGAATATTAATTCGCTATCATCACACAACTGGGTGGGCTCAGGGCGCAGTGCTGGATGGGCCGCCACTGGTTAAAGGGGACCTTCACCCTCCCCACCCACTTTCCGGTATTCCACGCCTAACCCCTTACTCCCTCACAGTCTGAATTGTTTTAAACTTTTTTTTTCTATTACCTTTTTTGGGGAACACAAACCCTACACTTCCTGGCTTCTCATCTAGATGAGAAAGATGTATTCAATTGCCCGCAACCTCCTGGGATACTTACATCATGCATCTGAGGAGACTCCAGGGCACACATGGCATCAAGGGGTCTGGTTATTGCCATCAGGGGACAAGAATCTGGAAGTGATAGCCAGCTCGCAATGACATCAGAGAAGAAGATAGTGGCGCGGGACTAGGAAAACATGTGGTGGATCCCTGCAGAATATGCTGGATTCACTCATCATGTAAGTTTTTTGTGAATGAAGCCTGGTACAAACGAAGTTTTTTTCGTTCAACCCAGCGTGCTGGAAAAAAAAACCTGACAGATCGCTGTACTACACAATCGATGCTAGTACAGTGATCTCCCCTGCCGTGCTATTGTGTTCTGACAGGGGGGCCACCCCCCTGCTGGTACAGCACTTGCAGCCATTGGCTACAATTACTGATCGGATGCCAGTCAGCTGCTGGTTTTCAAGAATACTCGTTTGACAGATGCTCATAAGCTTCTGTTAGACAGGCAGTTGTACACAGGGGCCGAAGGTTGTCCGGTTTCTACTGCAACGGCGTGTTTACCCGCCATACCTCAGCAAAAAAAAGTAAAAGGGGGAGGGGGTAGGAAGGGGAAGTGAAGCTCCTCTTTAAAAGTCTTAACGTGAACCTGTAAGTCTTAAGAGGTTTGCTATATAGTTATTCTTTTGTGCTGGCACTTACCTTCTGATAGCTCTGTCGTAGTCACACAAACCTGAACCTCATCATAATTTCAGTACTTTCAGAAAGGCGGACCCTATGTGACCCTATCCCCTTACTCCAACAGTGCAGCATTGGTTAACTGCCAAGGCAGAGGAACAGTCTTTAGCACTGTGCAAGCAATGACCCGGAGCCAACCTGTAAATTACATGCAATTTTTTTGGTGTACTCTGGCAAACAGGGAAGTGGGAGAAGAAAATAAGCAGCAGCATCAGAGGTTGTCTGCTGTCCAATGAATCAGTTACATGTTCCCTTTAAGATGAGTATATACCAACTCATTATGCACCAATTCAGTGGCCCAAATCACAGAAATGGGAATAGTGTCTGAAGGGCAAATATGCATACATCTGAGTAAAGGAAGTATCTGTTATTGTTCATTATGACTTCCCTGCTCATTGCACATACACAGCTTTTCACAGATTGGTGAACCTCTGCCCACCTTTACTTCTTAGACACGCGGACTCTCTAAGATGCTCCTTTGATACCCAATTATGTTACTGACCTGTTGCCAATTAACCCAATTAGATGCGAAATGTTCTTCCAGCTCTTCCTCGTTCAATCCACTTTAAAGTGGTTCTAAAGGCTGACGGTTTTCCACCATCATGCATTCTATACATGAAGGTAAAATACCTTCAGTGTGCAGCTCCCCCCTTAGTCCCCTTATACTCATACAAGTCAGATCCCAATCCAGTGATGTGCACGAAAGCAGAAGCTCTCTCGGGTTACTCTCTCCTCTGTATGACTTTTGTAATATGTTTTCATTGAGCCAAAGTTGCAACAAAGTCGGACCAAAGTCTTACTGATCCGAAATCGCTGCAAAAAATTGTGACAGAATCTTGGTAAAATCGTGTCACACTTATGCGACGCAATTTTACCGCAATCTCGGATCAGTATGACTTTGGTCTGACTTTGTTGCAACTTTGCCACAATGAAAACATATTACAAAGTCGTACAAAAATAGTAGAGAAATTGCATCTATATTATTCAGGTGCGATTTGAATGAGACTTTGAGGGTTTAACATTGAAGTCTATGGAGCTCAAGTTGCATCAAAGTTGGAGCAAAGTAATGCAGTGACTACTTTGAAGTCGGCACGACTTGAAAGTCGCACAGATATGAATGGTACTCATTGGAAATCATGAGGAACAACTTGTCATGCGACTTTGCAGTCCCAAATCCCAGGACAATTCGCACAAATGTGAAAGGGGTCTAAAGATAATATGTTCATAGTCACTGGACAATTGCAAAAACGTTACATTTTACCTAGCTAGAGACTGATCATGTTTTAGCACAACAGAATCAAAAATGCATTTCAATGAAAAAAAAAACCCTCACCAAGGGACTGAAAATACATGTCTGGAGCTGATACGATTACTTTTGTTTCATGATAGATACAATTTTATCTTTGCATTTCATTATTGCTCAGAGGTTCCAGTAACCATCAGAAAACCCGAAACCAGTCCTGCTGGGCTGTGGCATCAAATCGTTCATTTTTGGAAGTATACTTCCCTACACATATCTCACCAAGCACCACTACGATTTATAAAATGTGTTAATAAGCTGTGTTTTCTTTATAAAAAGGAACAGCCCAAAAATAACGCTCAGATAGCATGTTGTCCACCCCTCCTATCTGTCCATGTCTCCTGTTAAGTGATGTTAGCAAGGGCTGTGAGACACCGCCAAACCTCTTCTCACCACCCTACCTGTGCCCTGCAGCCACTGCCGGTCCATCCAGACTACTGATAGCTGTTCCTGCACCCCGCTTCCACCACTTGAGCAATTCAGAGGATACTTCCATGTAAGTGTGCTACTGAATAAAGTTTTGTGTTTTTACTCCACACTAACCTGGCACCCTGCTGTGTTCCTTTACACGTTACTTAACATGATGGCAACAAAAAGTTTGAAACTTAGAAGGAAAAGGAAGGCGGCAGCACTCCCCATAAAAATTCCATTTATTGAAGCATTTAAAAACAAAATACAAAAAACACAGCCAGCACACACTTACTCATGGGTATAGCAGACGCATTTCACACACCTGTGCTTAGTCCTTGCAAGGACTAAGCACAGGTGTGTGAAACGCGTCTGCTATAGCCATGGGTACGTGTCTGCTTTTTGTATTTTGTTTTTAAATATTTCAATTAGTGGAATTTTTATAGAGAGTGCCCACCGCCTTCCTTTTCCTTCGGAGTTTCAAGCTTTTTGTCTGTGGACTTGGGCTGGCACCCGACTTCCATAATTAGCAGAGGATATCCCAGCTCACATGGAGCGGTGCAGTTGTGCTCTTCTTTATGTTTAAATAAAGGGCATTTGGGTGAATGTTAGGTAAAATTTATAGTACATACTTAAAGTGGTTGTCAACTCATGTCGTACTGACTGCACAGTTTAGGAGATATTCCCTGTATCAGCATGTGCCAACGTCATTGACACATGCGCACTGAAGAATCGGCACCCACGGTGGCCTAGGGTGCTGTTTCTTCTGTTGATGTGCTATAAATGACGGCTCCCGTGCACATGCGTGGGAGTGACGTCAGCGCGGCTCTGCCAATCACAGCGATTGAGCTCATGCTGTGATTGGACGGAGCCGCAGACCCGGAAGAAGCATGTCGCCGGTCACAGCGGTGTGCAGAGACCGTTGCAACAGATTAGTTCAAAGGTAAGTATTTCATAATGTGCTAGTATGCATACTAGCTCACTATGCCTTTGCTTTGCAGGTTTTTTTTTTTTGGTGGGGGGGTGGCGGGACTTTACAACCACTTTAATTTGATTCCTCTGCTGTGATGCTTCAGTTTCAAAGTCCAAAGTGTAGTACTACTGCGGTCAAGTCCCTTTAATTGTGAGAGTATACAGTGCCTTGAAAAAGTATTCATACCCCTTAAGAGTTTCCACATTTTGTCATGTTACAACCAAAAATATAAGGGTATTTTATTGGGATTTTATATGATAGACCAACACAAAGTGGGATAAGTGTGAAGTGGAATTGCCAATTGCCTTCAGAAGTCCACCTGTGTGTAATTTAATCTCAGTATAAATACAGCTGTTCTGTGAAGCCCTCAGAGGTTAATTAGAGAACCTTAGTCAACAAACAGCATCATGAAGGCCAAGGAACACACCAGACAGGTTGGGGTAAAGTTGTAGAGAAGTTTAAAGCAGGGCTAGGTTATAAAAAAAAAAATCCCAAGCTTTGAACATCTCACGGAGCACTGTTCAATCCATCATTCGAAAATGGAAAAGAGTATGGCACAACTGCAAACCTACCAAACATGGCGGTCCACCTAAACTGACAGGCCGTGTAAGGAGATCATTCATTAGAGAAGCAGCCAAGAAGGACATGGTAACTCTGGAGGAGCTGCAGAGATCCACAGCTCAGGTGGGAGATTCTGTCCACAGGACAACTGTTAGTCGTGCTCTCCACAAATCTGACCTTTATGGAAGAGTGGCAAGAAGAAAACCATTGATCAAAGAAAGCCATAAGAAGTCCTGTTTGCAGTTTGCGAGAAGCCATGTGGGGGACACAGCAAACATGTGGAAGAAGGTACTCTGGTCAGATGAGACCAAAATTGAACTTTTTGGCCTAAAAGCAAAATGCTAGGTGTGACGGAAAACTAACACTGCACATCACCCTGAACACACCATCCACACCATGAAACATGGTGGTGGCAGCCTCATCTTGTGGGGATGCTTTTCTTCAGCAGGGACAGGGGAGCTGGTCAGAGTTGATGGGAAGATAGATGGAGCCAAAGACAGGGCAATCTTAGAAGAAAACCTGTTAAGAGTCAGCAAAAGACTTGCGACTGGGGCAGAGGTTCACCTTCCAGCAGGGTACCAACTCTAAACACACACCCAGAGCTAAATGGAATGGTTTAGATCAAAGCATATTCATGTGTTAGAATGGCCCAGTCAACGTCAGAACCTAAATCCAATTGAAAATCTATGGCAAGACATGAAAATTGCTGTTCACTGATGCTCTCCGTCCAATCCGACAGAGCTTGAGCTATTTTGCAAAAAAATGGGCAAAAATGTCACTCTCTAGATGTGCAAAGCTGGTAGAGACATCCCCAAAAAGACTTGCAGCTGTAATTGCAGTAAAAGGCGGTTCTACAAAGTATTGACTCAGGGGAGCTGAATACAAATCCACACTTTTCACATATTTATTTGAAAAAAAAATTGAAAACCATTCATCATTTTCCTTCCACTTCACAATTATGTGCCCACTTTGTGTTGGTCTATCACATAAAATCCCAATAAAATACATTTATGTTTTTGGTTGTAACATGAAACTAGATTTGGTAAGGTAACATCGAGACCCACACACAAATCTCAACCATGGGACGACCTTCCACTTGG
>BLSH010215964.1:754594-784194 GCA_018402905.1 Glandirana rugosa | reverse complement strand
TAAGGCAGTAAGATATCTAGTTTTTCAAATTTATCCGCACTTAGTGTGGTAAATTCTCTGTGGAGTGGTTCGTACCTTTGGTTTGAGCCAGGTGCCAGAGTTTCGGTCGGAATACGATGATCTGGTAGAATGTTGAGACTCAAACAGGTCTTCTTTTACTTTGGTTAGTTACGGTTTTCCAAATGGAAAAGGAAACTGTTGTTACCTGTTGCTCTTTTGTCGTTGAGAGCCAGTTCACTTAGTTAACCACTTATATAACCCGTCAGACTGCAACTAAGTGGTAGACACTAGACTTTCCTGTCCATAATAATGTCTGTCTGCATGTGAAGAATAATTGTCCTTTGGTGAATAGAAAACAGATGGTGAATCAACGTCAGACTGCCCAATATATTCACCAATTGATTCACTTGACCGAGAGTTGCTGTTTTCTCGTTGTCCATTGTTGTCAAAGGAAAAGGTAAACCTTTTGGCATTGATTGGTTTCATTTTCTTCTGGACAAACTCAGAGTTGTAAGATGGTCTAGTAGCATAAGGCTGGCTTTGAGACCGTGGACCGAGTTTGGTTTCCATGCTTGGTGAGGTGTCTCTTAAATGGTGTGATTCACGCCTATTTAAACTTTTTGATCTATAGAATGACGGAATATCTTCTCTGGAAATTACTCCACCTCCAAAGGAATCTTTATCGCACAAACTGTCTTCTTTTTCCACAAAATCATGGATATTATTCACTTGCTTTTCCTGATAGTCTATTGAATTGCAACCTCCAGTAAAATTAAGATTATCGTAACCAAACGTTGGTGATAACACGACATCCTGGAATTCTGGAGTTATAGGAAATGTTTCTTCTCTTCCAGAATATAGGCTACAATTGTCACGTGCCATAGCAACATCATTCTCAAGAATACTTCTCTCCAAATCTTGGAGATTACATTTCCTATTTGGTAAAGTGTAGTAAGTATTTTGGTTATACTGGGGTGAAGTCCTTGTAGGACTCCTATTTGGTAAAGTGTAGTAAGTATTTTGGCTATACTGGGGTGAAGTAGGACTATATTCATTTCTGTTTTTGGTATTTCTTTGTATCTGTAAGTCATTACCTCTGTGACCACAACCACTCTGAGAGATATGCAAAGAACTGAACTGGTCCTCCAAATTGAACTGGTCTGTTGAACTGAAATCTGGTGGAGTTGTTTCTGCACCAGGAAAGGGTGTGTTATTCTTATTTATTAGATTAGTTTGTAAAGGAATGAGATTAAAATTTAAAAGATGCTGTTGACTCAAAGGAGTTTCTCCTGAATCCAGTTCTTTGGTCAATGCATTTTCAGGAGTGCAATGGGATGGTGATGTTATTCCCTTGTTTTGGTAACTGAAGTCATGGTTTTCTTCAGCTTCTGAACACCTGTTTAATATCCTCTCCAAAAGAGCACTGGGAGCTCGACTAGTTTCAAGAGTCTGATCAATGTTTTTCAAGTTGTTCTGGGATACATCGGACCGTCTTTTAGAAGATTTACGAGGTAAGGTGTAATAGATCGAAACAACCTTATGATATTCAACAGTATCAACATCAGGCTTTGAAGAATCTGTGTAACACGTTTCATAAATTTGAGTTCTTTCTGTTACTCCTTCAGAAGTGTACGTTTTAGAGGTCTGTTGAATTTCAGAAATTGAGTTGATTTCAACAGATCTGAGATCATCAGACAGATTTTCACAAGTATAAATGTTTGGCTTCAGCCCATCTCCAGAAAATGGAGGGTTGGTGTCCTCTTTGGTATTAACACTCTCTTTGTATGGCTCTGGTGCCAGAAGCAACTGCTTTTTAAGTATGTTTGAGGACTTTTTATCTGTGTCATCCTTTCTTTGTAAATGCTCTTCTACAATTTGCCTGTTGGGAATGACAGTTATGCTTTGAATTCTGGGAGGCTCATTGATTTCTGTTATCTTGTTAGTTCTTTGTGGATTCAAATGGTTTTGAGACATTTCCTTTACAGTTTCTACATCTTGGGTTCCTCTATCAATGTTTTGTTGATTTGTTATTGAAATAAACACACTGTTTGATCCATCAGCTTCACTACGTTCCTTAGGAGTTTGTACGGTTTTGGGAAATGCTCTATTATTATTTGTATCAGCTCCACGCTGTGCATAATTTGGCCGATTATTAACATACAATGCTTTATACCTTTGATATATGTCTAAATTAGGAGGATCAGTCTTTGGCTTATGTAAGGCTTTGGTACCATCAATTTCTGTTATGGTATCTGTCAAGAATGATACTCTTTCCAGCAATGGGATATCTTTTTCTTTTAATGTCCTGTCAATCCCTGGATCAAAAGAACATGTATTTAATGTTTCTAGAGAGTCCGAAGTTATTAAGTTTGAACCTTTAATCTGGCTTGTGATTGTTGGGGAATGGTCATCTGTGTAACAGCATAGCTCATTTTTCTTATCAATTAAATCTGGAAGCGAAGATGCATTTCTTTTCTGATGCTTCAGCATATCAGACCTATACCCTTCTAAGTTATTGTACTTTGAATCCCGTCTTGAATTCAGCATTACAAGTCTTTCAGCAATATCAGTGGAGAGGTTTTTTGAAGTTGTATCACTCCCACCAATGGGTTTTGAAGATGTAAACACATTTGTAAAAGGAGAATAGTCTTTCTTTATATTATTAGGTTCAAATGAATGTTTAGAACTTTGAAATGAAAACATTGCTCTGTCATGGTTAGTGAATAAAGGTCCAGTAGAAGATGAATGTTTTTGTAAAGTTAGAACAGAAGTGTCTTTTTGATCACTGTTGCCAACTATACTCAAATCTTCAGAAGTGGATGAAAAATTCTCTGTAGATAGAAGTGAAGCCTTTGGAACATCACCTTCTATGGGCTCCAATTCCGATAGGCCACCAGAATTTGTCTTGACATGTTCTTTTATTTTGTTTTCAATTTCAGGTGTCATTGTGAAGTCTACTGGAATATTCTGACCCACATCCAAATTCTCTCTACAAGGTTCAATGTTGACTGCTGACATACCTGATTTAAGAGAGATGTTCTCAGTTTGTGACTTCAAAGCATGTGGATCAGATATATTGCTTGTCAAAATAAAGCCTGCTACTTGATCCTGTAAGTTACAAACATCATTATCTAGTGCTGAATGTTCATGTAAAACTTCCATAGGTTCTGTATCCTCGTCTGTTTTAGTCCTAGCACATGAAGGTGGTTGGCTTGTGACTTTATGTAACATAAAAGAATTTTCCTTGTTCTCTTCCTCCCAGTGGCTGTTAGTTTGTGTCACAAATTTGGTTATGGATCCAGGGCCACCAGAGTCTGTTGTGTTATATCCAGTGGGGCATTGATCTGAACTGTTTTGGGATGATCTACCTGTCAAGTCACTTTGATAGTTGACTTTATGGAAATCATTAGATGAAGTAACTCGGTTGGAATTGTAAAGATCAAATATTCGATTTTGCTGAGAAGTGTTACCGCAATTTGAAAGATCCAGAGCAGACTGTGTTCGGAAAGGTCTTCCGGAGACCTCAGGTTGGCTAGAAGCTGATGATGTATTCCATCTGATTGAGGTGATGGGTATCCTCCTTGGCTTGTGCTGTTTGATCCTCTCTTGTTTTAAGCTCGCAGATGGAAGGTCCAAGCTGCTTGAAGAAAATTTCCCAGAGATGGGTACAAAAGCTGATGGTTTACGGTGGGTGTCAGAACACAAAGAGGGGCTGTTATAGATACTCTTGCTGGAAGCCTCAGATTGTGATGCTGATTGATGCCTGATTGAGTACATTTCGTAAAACCTTCTTGGCTGGTATGTGGCGTGGGTGGTATGCGTTTCTCCCAAAGAGGCTTTTCTTCTTCCATTATGAGAGGATAAAGTGCTGTATTCTTTCCTTGAGTCTGATGTATGGTGATGAGAGCTTTCTGTGCTGTATGTATTGCCATATTTATAAGTTGATGCTATGCTAGTCCTCAACGGGTGGCTGTAACTTTGTTCTTGGGCAAGTTTTTGGTCCAGATCTCCTAAAACTAAATATACAAAATGGTTAATATGCATCAGTATCTATAGTCTTTATACATTTTTTTTAGATATATTTGTCATTCAACTAATGTAACTAAAATCAGCTTAAGTTAAGGAGACCCTGTGATTAGAAAAAAAAAACTGCTCCAGGTTTACAGCAAAGGCACCAAGGAATATCTGTGCATACCTGCAGCACCCTCTACATTCCTGCTTGCACAGCCTTTCTTACAGCCAACTCTTCAGTCAGCACTGTCAGGTAGCGTCTGAGTTAGCCACCACCTCCTCTACTGCTCACATTCAAACTATCCTATTCCTATATTGGACTGCCAATGGAAAAATGCATGAAGCAGCAGACCAGCATCACTATCAGGGAAGTGCTGAAATTTTCCCTGACATACTGGCCAGGGATTTGGCCATAATGGCAGATTTTTTTAAGGCTTAGCAGGTATATGCCTGTTAGGTGCCTGGAGCATTTTTTTTTGACAGATTCTTTTCAAGGTGTAAAAGAAACCTGATTCGATTTATAGTTTTTATGTACATATTTTAAGCCATATTTTCTATTTTAAACACAGGGCTGTGACTCTGTTTAACAACGTGCACTGACTTTGCTTTACTGCTCTAACTATGTCCATACAAGTCACATCTGAATATAAGCTGTTGGACATCCCATTAGAAAACCATGAGCATTTCTATGTTGTTGGCCTCTTTAGGGATATAACATCCTCCACTCTTCTGGAAAGTCTTAACACAAGATTGTCAAAAGTTGCCTGTGGGAATTTGTGCTCATCCAGCCCCAAGAGTATTTGTGAGGTCAGGTATTGATGTTGAACAACAAGACCTGACCCTCAATCTGCATTCTTAACTGACAATATGATCAAAAAGACACGGGGAGGTTTATTTACTAAAGGCAAATCCACTTTGCACTGCTAGTGCACATGGAAGTGCACGTAGAAGTGCAGTCGCTGTAGATCTGAGGGGAAGATCTGAAATGAGGGGAAGAGCTGCTGATTTTATCATCCAATCATGTACAAGCAAAAATGCAGTTTTTTATTTTCCTTGCATGCCCCCTCAGCTCTACAGCGACTGCACTTCCAAGTGCACTTGTAGTGCAAAGTGGATTTACCTTTAGTAAATAAACCCCATATTGTATCAAATTTATTTTAAAGTGATCTTAAAGTCTGTTTTTCTTGTTGTTTAAAATTAACAAACATGTTATATTCACCTGCTCTGTGCAGTGGTTTTGCACAGAGCGGCCCAGATCCTCCTCTTCTTGGGTCCCCATCGGCACTCCTGGCCCCTCCCTGCTGCTGAGACCCCTCCACAGCAATAAGCTTCCTATGGGAGCTCCTGAGTTTAGCTTCTGCTTTGTGTGTCCATTCAGACACAGAGCCGCACTGCTGCTGTCTCAGCCAATGAGGAGGGAGAGTACTGGACAGCCGAGACTCTCATGCAACATCGCTGGATCTATATGGGGCTCCGTTAAGTATTTAGGGGGGCTGTTGTACACAGAATGCATTAAGAGAAAAAAAAAACAAAAAACGTCTGCCTTTAGAACCATGTTAACTAAATCAATCAATTTGATCAAATTTGCTCTGATCGGTCTGGATGGAAAAAAAAGATTGTGTATGGCACATCGAACAATCTTTTTGATTTTTCCAATCATATTTTTCTCCTAGACATTAAATTGATTGACAATACAATTGTATATAGAATCATTCTGTATTTGGTCTCTATTTGTACGCAGTGCCCTTCACTGAAAATGTATACTTTTGGATATATATATATATATATATATAGTTGTGCTCATGAGTTTACACACCCTGATAGAATTTATGATTTCTTGGCCATTTTTCAGAGAATATGAATGATAACACAAAAACATTTCTTTCACTCATGGTTAGTGTTTGGCTGAAGCCATTTATTATCAATCAACTGTGTTTACTCTTTTTAAATCATAATGACAACAGAAAATACCCAAATGACCCCGATCAAAAGTTTATATACCCTGGTGATTTCGGCCTGATAACATGCACACAAGTGGACACAAAGGGGTTTGAATGGCTATTAAAGGTAACCATCCTCACCTGTGATCTGTTTGCTTGTAATTAGTGTGTGTGTTTAAAAGGTCAAGGAGTTTCTGGACTCCTGACAGACCCTTGCATCTTTCATCCAGTGCTGCAATGAAGTTTCTGGATTCTGAGTCATAAGGGAAGCAAAGGAATTGTCAAAGGATCTGTGGGAAAAGGCAGTTGAACTGTATAAAACAGGAAAGGGATATAAAAAGACATCCAAGGAATTGAGAATGCCAATCAGCAGTGTTCAAACTTTAATCAAAAAGTGTAAAATGAAGGGATCTGTAAGGCTTACTGTACCTGTAGGTGCTCTGCATATCTCCCAAACCTGCATGGTTTAGAAGATATACAGTGTACTAGATGTGCCAACATCATTTCAACACATGCGCAGTATAGAAATGGCCTCCGTGCCGTTTCTTCACTGAAACCGTGCCGTGACTGGCGGCTCCCATGCGGCAATGACGTCACGCAACTCCGGCCAGTCACAGAGCCGGAGCCGAAGCCCCGGAAGGAAGAGGGGCTGAAGATGGACGCAGCCTGCACAGGGGACATCGCTGGACGTGGCAAGCTTCGTTTGCAGGTAAGTGACACATAATGGGTTACTATGTGATGCATAGTAGCACATTATGTTTCTACTTTGCAGGGAAATATAGAGGAAGAAAACCCCATCAGGGTTTACTTCCTCTAAGTTAAATTTGGGTCTGATCACTTCAAATGACATTGTGCCAGAAGGTTTGAGGCTTGTCTCTGTGCTGTTTGGAGTATTTTAAGCGGGATACTTTGTGGCATTTGCATAGTAATGGCTTTCTTCTGGCGACTCCACCATGCAGCCCATCTTTCATCAAGTCCCTACTTATTGTGCATCTTGAAACAGCCACACCACATGTTTTCAGAGAGCCTTGTATTTCACCTGAATTTATTTGTGGGTTTTTCTTTGCATTCCGAACAATTTTCCTGGCAGTTGTGGCTGAAATTTTAGTTGGTCTACCTGGCCATGGTTTGGTTTCAACAGAACCCCTCATTTTCCACTTCTTGATTAGAGTTTGAACACTGCTGATTGGCCAAGAAATCATAAATTCTGCCAGGGTATGTAAACTTATGAGCACAACTGAATATATATGGCCAAAAGTATAAATTAGGTGTTTTCAGTGAAGGGTACTGCATACAAATAGAGACCAAATACAGAATGATTCTATATACAATCGTATTGTCAATCAATTTACTGTCTAGGAGAAAAATATGATTGGAAAATCATAAAGATTGTTCGATGTGCCATACACTTAAACTTCTTTTCCATCCAGAGCGATCAGAGCAATTTGTTCAAATTGATTGATTTAGTTAAAGCGGTTCTAAAGGCAGAAGGTTTTTCTTATCTTAATGCATTCTGTGTACATCAGCCCTCCTAAATACTGAACTGAACCCCATCTAGATCCAGCGATGTTGCATGAGAGTTTCGGCTGTCCGGGACTCTCCCTCCTCATTGGCTGATACAGCAGCAGTGCGCCACTGGCTCCCACTGCTGTCAAAGTGATCGAGCCAATGAGGAGAAAGGGAGCAGGGCCAAGCTGTGGCTCTGTGTCTGAATTGACACACAAAGCAGGGGCTCTGTGTCTGAATGGACACAAAGCAGCGGCTTGAATCAGGTGCTGCCATAGGAAGTTGATTGCTGTGGGGGGTCTCGGCAGGAGGAAGGGACCATACAGCACAACTGTATGTATGTATATACTGTTAAAAGACCGCAATCTCGATTCAACATTTCCACTATTCATGTAACAAGTGCAGAGCAATTCCCTGCTCACAGCTGTCAAAAAAAAAAAACCTGCTGGCAATGTTTATCAACAACATTGCTCAGGCTGAAAGAGATAGATAAAATGAAACATTACATTGTATGTTCTTATCTGTCCTGTTTATTCATTTACAGATAAATGGGATTAGGGATGGGCAAACTGTTCGGCTCAAGCATGAGTTCGGGCCAAACATTGGCTGTTCGCCGAACAACCAAATTATTAGGGTGTTTGGCCGTTTGTTCGGCCTGCCAAACGACTGCAATGCACTGCACTGGCGCAAAGTGCACTGAAAGCTTCGCCCAATCCGGGCACAAAGTAATGTCAGAGCCATGATTGGATACTGTCATGATGACTCTATCCAATCATGGCTCATTGCTCTTAGTCCCGCCCCACACTACAAAAGTATTCGTTCAATAGTGGCCATTTTCACTGTGATTTCAGCGTGGAGAGAGATAGACCAGGGCTCTGTCCAGTGCTACTAAACAGTTAGTGTGGTATAGCGTGCTATTGTGATTATATGGTCAGTGTAGAATATTAGTTTAATGTAAATCTAGGGATAGTGTAAGTGTAGTGATGACCATCATCGATCTTTGCATTAGTGTGCAGCTAGAGTAGGGACAGTTCAGTGTTAGTGTAGTGTAGTGACAAGTCATTCATTTTTACATTAGTGTATGTATAGAGTAGGGGCAGTTCAGATAGTGTGATTGTAGTGTATTGACCACTATTCATCTTTACATTAGTGTGCATGTAGGGGCAGTTCAGATAGTGTCAAGTGTAGTGACCGTTGAAGACTGTATATTTCATTGAGTTACTGCAAGTTTAATGCCATATAGTTCTGTGCATTACTGCAAGTTTAACGCCATATAGTTCTGTGCGTTACTGCAAGTTTAATGCTATATATTTTATTGTGTTACTGCAAGTTTAATGCCATATAGTTCTGTGCATTACTGCAAGTTTAATGCCATATAGTTCTGTGCGTTACTGCATGTTTAACACCATATAGTTCTGTGCGTTATTGCAAGTTTAACGCTATATAGTTCTATGCGTTACTGCAAGTTTAACGCCGTATATTTCATTGCGTTAGTACACGTTTAACGTAGTATATTCCTGTGCGTTGCTGCAGGTTTGATGCAGTAGATTACAGTATATTATACTGTATCCATGGAGTGTGTCTGTGTAGTGAGTACTCAAATTAAAGTGCACCAAACACCACTTTCCATTGATTAAAGTGCATCCACGTACACATTTCCACATCTTTATTACATTTTGCTAATAAGCACCGCCCCCTCAATCCCAATAATGTCTGGGAAGACAACAAGGATAGGCCGATGTTCCCATGGCACTGTAAGGGGGCCAGCAGCGGATGTGTCCACAGGCAAAGGTGGACGTGGTCAGGCCTCAGGCAGGGCATCATTTCCTCTGTTTAGTTTGTTTATGTTTCCTGTGCTATCCAGCCACATCATGCAGAGGAGGTGGTGGACTCCGTGACACAAGCAGAGACTAGTGCACAGTCTCCTGCAGCTGCCAGAGTGGCCAAACCTGCCTCCTTGTCCAAATCTATTCCTGCCATAGCCCCAGCATCAGCCATGGAGGAATCAGCTAAGTTATTGAACCACAGTGTCAGCCACTTGCTCCTTGATGATGCACATTACTGGATTCAATACAAAGAAACTGCAGCTCCTTGGTGAGTGGAAAGAACAAGGATCCCAAGAGTATGGATGCTTGATGAGGCGGGGTGCACGCCCTGTCACTGCAGCAGCATAGTGAGTAAAGGAAGGTCCAGAACGGAAGCATACCTACCAATGATTGACACAAAAAAGCCTTTATTGAAAAAAAAAAAAAAAAGCAAAAACAGGGGAATAAAGGTTGAAGCGTTTCACACTCCTCAAGAGTGCTTTGTCAAAACCATTGGCTAATTGGCTGCATTGCCCTGTTTTTGCTCTTTTTACAATAAAGGATTTTTTGCTTCAATCATTGGTGGGTGTGCTGCCATTCTGGACCTCCTTCCTTGACTCATTCCTGGATTCAGATGTTGGTTCTCAGGTTGAGGAAGGTAGAAACATGAGCCCACAGAGAGGGGAAAACGTTGGTACACAAACTAGCATTCATGTTCCCCCAGCCGCAGCGTATTGCCAAGTTATCTCCAGTGTTAATGAGGATGGAGGAAATGATGACGATGAGGTCACTGACGCAACTCAATTTGATTCAGTTGTTGGTTCTGAGGTTGAGGAAGGCAGGAACATGAGTTCACAGAGAAGGGAAAACGCTGATACACAAACTGTCATTAATGTTCCCCCAGTAGCAGCGTATTGCCAAGTTGTCTCCAGTGGTAATGAGGATGGAGGAGGTGATGATGATGATGTCACTGACGCGACTTGGGTGCCAGATAGAGCAGGGGAGGAAAGTGAAGGGGTGGCACAACCCCATCGAGGCAGTCATTATGAAAGAGTAAAGAGCACCCATCCTATTCCATCACATTGTGGAGCTGTTATCTCCCGTCCCACTTCGCACAGCTCAGCTGTCTGGGCCTTTTTTAGTATATGTGCAGCTGATCGCACTGTAGCTATTTGCAATCTTTGTCTCAAGCACAACAAACCTGGCAAAAACGCCAGCCATTTGGGTACCACATGCTTGACAAGACATTTAACCTCCCACCTTAGCCCATTGGCAAGAGCACCTAAAAGCCACACAAAAGGGGCACAAATCTGTCCCCCCTCCTCCTTACTCACCTCAGTCTGCCCCTGCTATATCTCATAACCTCTCAGAAGCCTCCACTGACAGGGATGATGATATAGCGCAGGGTGTCCCAGGTCCTAGCAGCACACCACCAGCTGTAGATTATAGCTGGCAAATTGCTCTACCCCATCTGTTACAGCAGAAAAAAATATATAGTCCCTGCCACCTACATGCCCAGCATCTAAATGCAAGCTTGTCAAAGCTGCTGGCTCTCCAATTTCTGCCTTTCCGCCTGGTGGATTCTGCCCCCTTCCGTGAATTTGCAGAATGTGCTGTACCACAATGGCAGATTCCCAGTCGCTACTTCTTTTCACGCAAGGCCATTCCATCTCTCTACCATCACATGGAAGGCAATGTCGTGGCATCATTGGGCAAGGCAGTCAGACGCAAAGTCCACGTTACTGCTGACATGTGGTTCAGCAAGAATGGGCAGGGACGATATATTTTGTTCACAGCACGCTGCTTGCAACATAGAAGGATGCAGGACAGGGCTGTACTGCAGCTTGTTGTGCCCCTACATCTCCATACAGCTGGTGAAGATAATGTGAGATCTGTCAGCTCTACCTCCTCCTCCTCCAAGCCCTCCTCTGAGGAATTGTCCTATGAACCGCAAGTACACCCTAAGAGTTCAAAGGGCTATACAAAGAGTCATGCTAAAAGGTGCCATGCAGTGCTTCAGCTGGTGTATCTTGGGGATAGGAACCACAGCGGAGCAGAGATTATTGCAGCTCTGCGGGGACAGGTGCAGAGGTGGTTCATGCCATGCCAGCTGGAGCCAGGAATGGTGGTGTGGGATAATGGCACAAACCTTCTGTCCATCCTTAGACATCGAAAGTTGACACATGTGCCATGCCTGGCACATGTCCTCAATTTGGCTGTGCATCGTTTCCTAAAAAGGTACCCATGGTTGGAAGATCTGCAAAAGCAGGCCAGAAGAGTCTGTAGCCATTTCAGGCGGTCATATACAGCCACTGCTCAGTTGGCTGAAATTCAGTGGGGATTCCACCTGCCTGTAAACCGCCTGATTTGTGACACGCCCACCAGGTGGAATTTGACTTTGGCAATGCTGCAGTGGCTCTACATGCAGCAGAGTATGCAACGAGTACCTGTGCGAGTATGGCACAAGGAAAGGCTCAGGGCACCTCTGCTTTTTTTTACCATGCTAATAGCCGCTGATAAAGGATGCATGCACTGTACCGTCACCATTTGAGGAGGCCACAAGGATGGTGAGCCAAGACAATGCATGCATCAGTGAGACAATCCCTGTTGTGTTCCTGCTGGAGCATTCAGTGCTGCTGGAGGTTTTGTTACTGATAATAGAACGCGTCTGTCCACAGACTCCATGTACCTTCTCACTTATCAAAATGAATCAGTCCTGGATTATCAGCAGCTATGAAGACACTGATGCCGATGTCGCAGATTAATTGTTTTTGGGATGTGGAATCTCTCCAGGACTTCTAGGCTGCTTAGCATTGTGGGTGTTGATTTCATGTGGAGGAATGTTTTTGGTGTAGGCATAACAACCAAAGACCAATTTTTCCGCAACTGTTTGACAGCTGCATCTAATTATTTTTTTTTACAGCAAGGCCGATTCTTGCTTTCATCAAGAGAACCTCTATGGGGTTACGATCTGAAGGTGCCACTGACACCCAAAGACCAATTTTTCCACACCTGTTTGACAGATGCAGATCATTGCAATTTTTGAAAGCAAGACCAATTCTTGCTTTTATCAAGAGTACCTCTTATAGGGTTATGGTGTGAAGGCACCACTGACTAATTTTTGCCTTTATAAATGCAATTATTGCTGCACACAGATTCTATACACGGTACAGATGTGCCACTTAATCGGTAGACTAAGGGGACCCCCAGGCACTATATTGAAAGGAATTTTTCATTTTTATGCTTTCACATTAAGCATTAATAAATCACTGCTCATTTAACCACTTACCTACCGGGCCACTTTTTTACATTTGGTGGTCACAAGCTAAAACATTTTTTTTTGCTAGAGAATTACTTAGAACCCCCAAACATTATATATATATTTTTTTTCAAACACCCTAGAGAATAAAATGGTGATTGTTGCAATACTCTAAAAGACCCCCCATCCCTCCTTTGCACTTCACAGTATTCAGATTGGCAAAAACGGCGATTCTGAATACTGTCACTTTTTTAAAATTGCCGTTAGCCGCCGTGTAAACTGGAAGTGACGTTGTGACGTCGCTTCCGGAATTTGCCGAAGGAGACCCGATCGGAGCTGATTACGGCTTCTGTCAGGTCTCCTTCCAGCCGGCGGACGCGCCGGATCCTCGCCCCGGTCTCCCGGTGGGATGGGAGGCCGGAGAAGAGCGGCGGAAGGAGGCGGAAGGGGGGGTGTCCCCTCCCGCCCCCTCCCGCCCCCTGGGGTAATGACCGAGCGGCTCCTGAGCCGGATCGGTCAATACCCCTGGATAGCCGACCGCCAGCTCTAAAAAATGATACCAGGATATAGCCTGCAGGTGCAGGCTATGTCCCGGGAGAGCCGCTCAAACCCGACCGCCGCCTATTTACGGCGCTGGTCGGGAAGTGGTTAAAAATGATGTTTTTTTACAAACTTTTTTTTCATTGACCCCATAACCATTGTATGCCCAATTTCTTGAAAATAAGCCTTCAAAATGGGCACTTTTGATTTTTCACATTCGGGTACCATAGACTTCAATGGGGTTCGGTATTTGATTCCGAACTGTCCCGATGGTCGAAAGTTCTGGTGCGAAACAAACGGGGTCGTTCGGCCCATCCCTAAAAGGGATGAACTTTGGTTTGCAAAGTCAGTTTATAGCAACTTTGTCAAGTAACAAAAAAAAGTATTTTTTTTGTTTTTATTAAATTGTTCATTTATTTAACCCCTTATTAACACTTAATTTACGCTAATCAGACTTATTAACTCTCCTTCTCTAATTTTCCTGCTGTTTTTTTTTAATTTTCTTCTATTTTATTAATAATTAAAACTTTTTTTTGTTTGCTTTGTTCATTAATATTTCACACCTTGAACATATATTTACAGATTTCACATTGAAAAAAGCGTAAAATTAAAAAAAAAATGTACTTCATTTGTAAAATAACTTTTCAGTGCTTTGTACCATTGTTGACAGCTGAAATGAAAACAAAAAAGTTGAGGTAGGTATCTGTAACTGGTATCGCCGAGTACTAAAAAAAAAAAAAAAAAAAGACCCCAATATAACTTAATAGTAATTTTTTTATTTCTTTACACATTACATTATTTTTCATTACATTTCTTTAAATTTGATTGAAGCAAAAAGAGTATTATGTCTTATTTTATTGCCATCTTGTTTGAGAACCTAACGTTCAGGGGTTGTAAATCTTTAAAATAAAAAAGTTCTTCAAAATCATGATCTTTATTCTAAGCACAAAAATTGTGATTCTCATTTTATCCAGAATCGCGCAGCTCTAATATTATATATATATATATATATATATAGTGACGTTAGGCGTGGACTAAGGTGGAATCCGGTCCAGGTTTTAACAGCCACCTCGGCGGGGTTGGTCCCAGACCGAATTTTGTGGTCTACTGGAGTCCACTAGCAGGTGGTTTAAATGGCCAGGTCTAGAGGAAGGATTTGCTCTGGCCTAGGACTCAGGGAACCATCAGCCTGAGATAGAGCTGACACAAGGTAGTGTGCTTAAGCACTAAAGACAAAAAGGTTTGCACTGTGTGTTTTGTGGGTGTCTGGGAGCAGCCTCACAGCTGCATGACGCCCTAGTGGGGAGAGATTTTCTTCTGGAGTCTATGGGAAAACAAAAGGAGCCGGGAGGACAGAGCTCTCCCTGCTGGGGAAACACGGGAACTCACATCAGACCCTTTTGGTTGCCAGATTGAAAGGAACGCTGTTGGTTTGTCCAAGGAAGAGGAAGCACCTTTTCCTTTTTCTGTAATGGCTCTGGAGCAGGAGGAGCTGGAATCCAACCCCAGATGGAGGTT
The DNA here is from genome assembly GCA_018402905.1 of Glandirana rugosa. Classification (NCBI taxonomy): domain Eukaryota; kingdom Metazoa; phylum Chordata; class Amphibia; order Anura; family Ranidae; genus Glandirana; species Glandirana rugosa. The sequence goes on along the minus strand of BLSH010215964.1, from coordinate 769,615 downwards.
AATGAACAAGAAGTTACGCCTGACTCGAATAGTGAGAGTGGACAGAATGTAGTGCCTGACTTAGAAGTCAGAAAAGATTATTTTTGTACGGAACAACTAAAAGGCGCCACACTCAATAGAGCCAGAGAAAATATTAAAATGGTAGATAGGGAACCTGTTGAACCTAATGTAGGTTGTTTTTTCCCTACATGGCACTTAAAAATGACTTGCTGTATCAGGTGGTGAAGCAAGGGGGAGGAGCACAAAGTAGTCTGAGCAGAAAGCTCAACAGACACGAAAAAGACTATGCCATTGTGGAGAAGGAATGTTCAGCCATTAAATGAGCCCTAGATGCCCTCAAATATTACCTTTTGGGGAGACCATTCAAATTGATCACTGACCATGCCCCTCTTAAGTGGATGTGTGACAACAAAGAGAAAAACAGTCGGGTGACAAGGTGGTTCCTCGATCTGCAAGCGTTCAAGTTTACAGTGGCGCATAAGGCGGGTAAACTCCAGAATAATGCAGATGCCCTCTCCCAGGTCCACTTTGTGGATGGGACAGTTGCTCAGCTGCAGGGGCTTGAGCAAAGGGGGGATATGTGATGTTTGGCAAGGCAAAGTAGTAGATGGATGCTATGTGTAGCCTATGTGTTGCTATGTGTTCATTTGGAGTGGACCAAGGTGGAATCCTGTCCAGGTTTTAACAACCACCTTGGCAGGGTTGGTTCCGGATCGGATTTTGTGGCCCACTGGAGTCCACCAGCAGGTGGTTTAAATGGCCAGGTTTAGAGGAAGCATTTGCTCTGGTCTGGGACTCAGGGAACCATCAGCCTGAGATAGAGCTGAAGTGTGCTTATGGACTAAAGACAAAAAGGTTTGCACTGTGTATGTTTTGTGGGTGTCCAGGAGAAGCCCTGCACCGTTCAGATAGGATAAGCTGAAATGTTAGTGCCTGAATTGCGAGGATTTATTTTCTGTTTTGTTTATTTGTTTTCAACTTGCAACCTTTTAAATAATACTGGCAATAAGCCAGATTTTAAGAAGCCTGCCATGTGAACTACCTTTTTCCCAGGGAAGGTGATCCCCTTGGAATTAATCCCTCACTATATATATTTATTTAAATAAATGGCTACACAGCCATTGTTTAAGTATGATCTCCATTCACAACTACTCACTTCACATTGGCTGAATGGTGGTGAGGCAGACTGTGGGCAAAAGAATAACCTAATAAGGCTGGTACAATGGTTGAGAATATCGCTGGATCTGTAGCTGTACTGGCAAGTTCAAGTTTTAATCACAGTACGCGTAACCACCCAACGCTTAAAGAAAAATTAAAACAATCCACAATGTGTAATAAAAGAATGAGCAGCCAAGGAAAAGAAAACATGTGAAAATAATTATGTTCGTGTGATGATGCTATATATCACTGGTCATCAAACACATAATACGGAACGTTACACACCCACAGCCACTGAGTTCTGCTTTCCATGCTCAGCGCTGCAGAAAACATTTTTATTTGTTGCAGTTCAGCTTCTATTTTAATGGGACAGCAGTCCCTCCTAGACTAACCTAGATAAAAAGGAATGTATGAGTCACTGTCATAATATTGCTCTTGTACTATATTTACCAATTCTAACACAGAGCCTGGATTTGCAAAGGCAGAGAATTAGAATCATTCACAGGGGAATTACAATAGTCGCGCAGCTGCAAATGCAAAATATGCACTATTTTCTTCATTAAATGCGACTGCTATCATTAATAGTATCCTTAGGAGAAAAAAAAAGTGGAGATGTGATGGAAATTTTTTTATATTACAAAAAAATAATAAACTGTACAACTAATTATTAAAGCTGAATTCCAGACAAACCTCAAAATACACATGTGAGCACATTTAATTTGCCAAAGGATGTGTAATTCTGTCCAGCCAATTTTGTACTTAAAGGAGTTGTAAAGGCAGAAGGTTTTTTTTATCTTAATGCATTCTATGTATCAAATTAAAAAACCTTCCGTGTGTAGCAGCCTCCCCAGCATCCCCCAATTACTTACCTGAACCCCTTCTCTGTACAGCGATGTCCACAAGTGCCTTACCCGTCCAGATTGGCTGAGACACAGCAGCGGCGCCATTGGCTCCTGCAGCTGTCAATCAAAGTCAATTAGCCAATCAGGGGAGAGATGGAACAGGGCCGGGTCAGGGCTCCATGTCTGAATGGATACATGGAGCTATGACTCGGCTTGTGTGCCCCCATAGAAAGCTGCTGGCTGTGGAGGCACTCGATAGGAGGGAGGGACCAGGAGAGCAGAAGAGGGACCCGAGAAGAGGAGCATCCGGGCTGCTCTGTCCAAAACCAACTGCACAGAGGAGGTGAGTATAGCGTTTGTTATTTTTTTTTTTAAAAAAAACTAGACTTTACAATCACTTTAATACACCTCTGCCATATAGCATAGCCAGAAACGTGATAGTTTTTTTTCCCAAGGGTAAAACTGCACCTAAAGCCCTCGACTCAGCAGTTCCCAAACCAGCAAAATATCTTCAATGAGGATACACACTGACTCAAAATTTCAACTGGCCCAAGCGTTCTTTAGCCCTTCTGAGTACACAATCATACTTCAGACTAATGCCTAGTACACTCGATGAGAAAAATCGCACACAAAATACCACTTTCAAAGCAATCGCACGATTATCTTATTGGTAGTACACATCTTTCGAGAGCCAATCATGACAGTTCATCCAAATTTATCTGGAGGGACAGACACAAACATTTTTTCGTAAGATACTAGAAGGAATGATTTTCGTTTAATCTGTACAGTATTCATTCGAAAAAAGTCAGAAGACCAAGACCACCCATGCTCATAAATGAAAGAATACATTACAATACATTACATCAGAAGTTGTATCCTGTCGTATGAGAATATTTGTAACTTTAGTAAACTATTGGTTTTATATATGAGACTAGTATGTAAAAAAACCCCCAAAAAAACAAAAAAAAAGACAATCGTTTGTCCAATATTCTCATCATGTGTTCGAGACTTAATTCTCCATAGGAACCTATGCGCTGGTCCAGCTGGGAAAATGTGGCCTCATTGGCTAGGTTTTGCTGAATCAGAGGCAGGTGAGCGTAAGACTGGCTGGGCAAGGGGACTATGGTACACTTGAAAGAATACCAGTATAGCAGTGGCGGCTGGTGTTTTTCTTTTTTTGAGGGGGGTGGCAAACAACCACAACCCGTGGTCAGCCGGCAGCAAACACCCTCCCCTCCACACTGTAGGGCAGTCGGTCATCCAGCCCCCCAATTAAACCATCTAGGTCACGGGCGGGCAGCACTCCTATGGGTGGTGGGAAGCCGCTTCCTTTGCGTCTCCTCCTCCTCTGCATCACGGCAGCTTCCGCCTTGCATCTCTTCCCTCCCTACTCCAATAGAATCGCCTGTCCTTTCAGCCAATCAGGTGACGGGTCTCAGGACCCACTTCCTGATTGGCCAGAAGGAGGATCAGTGTGACAATAGCGAATATTCATTCGCTATTGTCACACAACGGGGTGGGCTCAGGGTGCAGTTCTCTCCACCCCAAGCCCACTCTTTTTTGAAGCCTATTAGAGCCTCTGGCTCTAATCACATGCTTAAAAAAAATGAAAATACATGCGTCTGGCGCCCTGCATGTAGATTAGGAGGCCGGACACATGGATGGTGGGGGGCGGTGCCCGTGCACCCCTAATGGGTATGTCGCCACTGCAGTATATTTATCTCCACACCTATAGCATGTGGACTGAATAATAATGGAGCAGCAATGCACATATAAGTGATCAGCCCTGTTTCTTCTGCTCTTTTCTCTTGTTGGTTCCAACTGCTCCCCCTATCTCTCCAATTTTGAGGGCTGCTTTGTAATTGATGGCGGGAGGTTCATGTCAAGGTAGATTTGGTTAATATTATTATTATTAAATTCATTTACAACCACATTATATTGTATTTTTTCCATCTGCCCAGAATTCAGCTTTAAACACTGCTTAACAGCTTAAAGTGATACTAAAGGTTTGTGTTTTTAAAAAAAATAACAAACATGTCATACTTAAACTCCAGTTGCTATCAATCTATCCAATGAGGACCCGAGCCAGCGGCTGGAGCCGCTGGGCTCGTCCTCGATGCTGGAATGATCGGGTTCAGGTAAGTAAAAGGGGGGCTATGGGGGCCTGCTGCAGTACAGGTGGTTTTTCACCTTTATGCATAGAATGCATGAAGGTGAAATACCTCGAGACTTTACAACTCCTTTACGGCAGGCCATAGACAATGCAACTTTCTTTCCTCAAAGTATAACTAAAGGCAAAACTTTTTGTTTAGTTTTGGATAGAGTGGAGATAGATTAGAACCCCTGTCAATTTTTATTGCTGTCTCTGCCTCCATTAGGGAGATTCCCCCCTCTCTATTTGTCGTCCTGTTTACCATTATCATTGAAAGTGAAAGTAAAAGAAAACCCCAAATTTTGGGTTGTCCCCAGAAATGTAATAGATGGGAAATCTTCCAATGGGGACACTAGTTCTGGTGATCTGGGGGTCCCCAAAAGATTCCTTTAATTTGCAGAGATTTCCTCTCACTTCCTGTTTAGTTATGGGGCAGAAAGTGAAGTGAAATCTCCGCAATGGGACAGAGATGGCGAAAAAAAAAATCTGACAGGGGTTATAACAGCCTCTTGCGCTATCCAAAATGAGAAAAAATAGTTCTACTTTAAACACAGTGATTACTGCTTGCGACTATACCTGCTGGCAATAATCACATGTAGAAATCTGACATTTGGATGGATGGCTTTGGATGGATCGACTTGGGTACGATCAGACTGCCCATAGATGGTTCAAATCTCAGTCGGTCCAGCAGGAACCTGCCAAGATTCAAACTACGGTGTCTATGGCCAGCTTTAGACTGTTCCAAAATATGTTCACATCAGCTTGTTTTTTTAATTAACATTGTTTAAATGTCACTGGGTGAGAACAATTGCTCTTAGTTTACCTTGGTTGTAAAAATCTGTAAATGATAAAACTTTCAATAAGAAGATTTAGAAAAAATATGGTATTGTCATTTTCCCACAGAGCGGAAGTCCAAAGACAATGTTGTGTGAAAATTGCTTAGCAGCATGATCCCTGGATGCTGTTCCAACCTAGAACCATGACTCTCAGCAGATACAAGCTGATTTCTCTGGTTTGGTGTAAAATAATAAACAATTTTCAGTTTTCTAACACATAACTACTTTCTTTATAACCCCCCTGCTTACCTTGGAAAGCTTCTCTCTGCAGCTGCACATCAGATGGGATATTTTGATTAGCTTTTTTCTGATATGACTCGAAAAAACCAGCAATCTGTTTTACGCTTCTTGCTGACTGGTAGATTTCAAACTACAACAAAAAAATATAAAAGGAAACATGAGAAATCAGTCAACTATTTAGGCTCTGTTCACACTAATGCCAATTCAGATGTGACTTGAGTCGCATAAAATCGCATGTCAATGGAAATCACATTGTTTTTAATGCCCATTCACATATATGCAAATAACCATGGCGTGATTTTGGAAAAGGTTTCTCTACTACTTTGGTGCAATTGCAGTGTGATGTTGGCCCCATAGAATATGTAAGCCACATCTAAGTTGTACTACATAATTGCACTGAAAATTGTATCAAAATCAGATGGAAACAGTGTGAACCTAGCCTTAATAATCCTTGTAGGACAATTTCATGGGTCAGATGGTAAATGAACCAACAAGAAACAAAACGTTACTAGACCTACTGATTATTAACAATACTGACCTGATCACAGATGTGGAAATAAGGAGCAATTTAGGAAACAGCGATCACAGGTCAATTAGTTTCAGTATAGATCACGCAAATAGAAAACATAAGGGGAATACTAAGAAACTAAATTTCAAAAGAGCAGACTTCCAAAAAATACAAGGCTGAGGGGTCTCCATCAGCATTCCAACTTTACAAAGAATGCAATAAGAAATGTAAGGGTGCAATTAGGGCGGTGAAGATAGAACAGAAAAGGCACATAGCGGAGGACAGTAGGAAAAAGCCCAAGAAATTCTTTAAGTAAATAAATAGTAAGAGGGGGGGATCAGATCATATTGGCCCCATACGGAATTATGAAGGGAATCTGGTTACAAAGGATGGAGTGATCTCAAAGGTTTTAAATATATTTTTCTCCTCAGTCTTCACAAGGGAAACGGGGGCTTCAGTAGCCAAAATTGTACTTTTTATCCTCACGACATGTCACAGGAGGCACCGTCATGGCTAACAGTGGATAGAATTAGGAATAGCCTTGACAAACTTAACATTAATAAGTCACCAGGACCAAATGGCTTGCACCCAAGGGTCCTAAAGGAACTGCCAGACTTTTATTCCTAATTTTTAAAAGCAGTTTACTGACTGGTATGGTACCAGCTGATTGGAGAAAAGCCAATGTAGCACCAATATTTAAAAAAAGGCCAAAATATATCCCTGGGAACTACAGACCAGTTAACCTAACGTCAATAGTATGCAAGCTTATGGAGGGGATGATAAGGGATTACATACAAGATTTTAGTAATAAAAATGGTGTAATTAGCAGTAATCAGCATGGATTTAAGAAGAGTCGTTCTTGCCAAACGAATCTATTAACCTTCATTGAGGAGGTGAGCTGCCATCCAGACAAAGGAAGGCCGGTAGACATGGTATATCTGGAGTTTGCAAAAGCATTTGATGCAGTTACCCGTAAACGTCTACTGTATAAACTTAGGTCTGTCAGCATGGACCAAAGGATGAGTACATGGATTGAAAGCTGGCTACGGGGGCTAGTCCAGAGGGTGGTGATAGATGGGGAGTACTCAGAATGGTCTGGTGTGGAAAGCGGGGTCTCCCAGGGTTCTGTACGGGAAACAATCCTGTTTAATTTATTCATCGACGATCTGGAGAATGGAATTGACAGCGCAATCTCGGTATTTGCGCACGATACTAAGCTATGTAGGGCAATCATTTCTCTGCAGGATGTGGAAACCTTGAAGAAGATCTGAACAAATTAATGGGGTGGGCAAATACATGGCAAATGAGGTTTAATGTAGAGAAATATAAAATAATGCATATGGGGGCCAAAAATATGAAAGCAAACTACTCACTAGGGGGAGAGCCTCTGGGGGAATCTAGGATGGAAAAGGACCTAGGGATCCTAATAGATGACAGGCTCAGCAATGGCATGCAAGCAAAGCCAGTGGGATATTGGCATGTATTAAAAAGGGGATTAATTCCAGAGATAAAACAATAATTCTCCCATTATACAAAACTCTGGTCCGGCTGCACCAGGAGTATGACGTTTAATTCTGGTCACCAGTCCCCAGGAGGGATGTGCTGGAACTGGAGAAGGTCCATAGAAAGGCAACAAAGCTGATTAAGGGATTGGAGGACCTTAGTTATGAGGAAAGTTTAAGAGCACTGAACTTATTCTCTCTGGAGAAGAGACGCTTGAGGAGATATGATTTCATTGTACAAATACAGTAATAGTGACCCCACAATAGGGAAAAAACTTTAACAAGCAAGGGAATATAAAAAGACACGCAGTCATTCACTAAAATTAGAAGAAATGCAGTTTAACCTTAAACTGCACAGAGGGTTCTTTAAGGTAAGAGCAGTAAGGATGTGGAACTCTCTTCCCCAAGCAGTGGTTTGGGCAGGGAGCATAGATATTTTCAAAAAACAATTGGATAGGCACTAAAATGACCACAATATACAGGGATATACAATGTAATATTGACATAAAAGAACACACAGGTTGGACTTGATGGACTTGTCTTTTTTCAACCTCACAAACTATGTAACTATGTAATATTCAGACACCATAGCCTATTGCGGTCACAAGGATGTTTACATTCCTTATGACAGCAATAAATGTGATAAAAAAAAAAAATTAAAGCAAAAGTGTAAAAAAAAAAAAAAAAAATTAAATAAATGCATAATTAAAAAAGAATGTAAAGTGCCCCTGTCTCCCCCCCCCCCCCCCCTGTACTCGTGCACAAAGGAGAACGCACGCACAAAAACAGTGATTGTCCCACATGTGGTATCACCACGAATGTCAGATCACGGGCAGTAATTCTAGCACTAGAGCTCCTCTGTAAATCTAAATTAGAAAACCTGCAAAGGCTTTTAAAGCATCGCCTATGGATAGTAACATTTATGTTGTTTGGCGCGGGCTTGAGCAATTTTAAAGTGTGATCTGTTTGGTATCTATTTACTCTGCGTAACATCATATTTTAGATTTTACAGAAAAATGGGCTACGTGTTGATTGTTTTGTTTTTTTTTATGCATTAAAATTTAAAAAAATTGGAATTTTTCCCAAAAATTTGCATTTGAAAAACTTCTGTGCAAATACCGTGGGATATAAAAAAATTGCAAAACCCAACAATTTATTCTCTAGGGCCTCTGCTTTAAAAATATATAATGTTTGGGGGTTCTAAGGCATTTTCTAACAAAAAATACTGATTGTTACATGTAAACAAAAAGTGCCAGAAAAGGCCTGGAGCTGAAGTGGATGTATTATTCACCAAGATTCTTCTTTATAGATATACCATTCACCACTATAAGACAGATTGCATTACATTATTAAATTGATATAGTAAGAGTGTCTAATATACCCCAATTAAAAGTAGTTGTCAAGGCTTGGTAAAAAAAAAAAAAAAAAAAAACCTGCAAGAGAAAGGCATAATGAGCTAGTATGCATCGCGTCGGAGCATTCCGGGATCCCGGGCTCTGACCAATCACAGCGCGGACACCAGCGCTGTGATTGGCAGGAGCCGCACTGACGTCACTCCCATGCATGCGCACGGGAGCCGTCATTTATGGCACACTTCGTGAAGAAACGGCCCAGTCGGGCTGTTTCATCACTGCGCATGTGCCGATTACGTCGGCACATGCAGATACAGGGAATATCTCCTAAACGGTGCACATTTAAGAGATATTCCCAGGACCTACAGGTAAGCCTTATTATAGGCTTACCTGTAGTTTAAAGTGGTTGTCATGAGTTAACCACTTTAATAGTTGTAGGCCCTACTGAACTCCACTACCCATGGGCAACTGTTCTGTGTTTTTGCCTTGTAACTGCAGAAGCCACACAGATTCCATAGTAGACTGCAGTGGGGCTTCTGGTGAAAAGGAACATTCAATGTCAGCTATACATTCTGTCACATCTAGATCTCTAATTCCACCTATAATATGAAAATGCCAATCAATGACAGAGAGGAATTTCAAAACAAAGCAAACTGTAAAATCAGCCACCTTACAATGCTGGTCCTCATGTATGAAGCATATCTAAGATGATATCCCTGTTTTTCCCCTAGCAACAAGTTGGCCTTCCAAGAGAAGAGATACCTGGTGGCATGGAGGAAACTGAAACCCTTCTTTAAAGTACTTCATATGTGAGGCCTACAATGATAGTCACAAATGCTTCAACTGATGGAATTCATCTAATTGTGGTAGAATCTCTAGAAATCTCACCAACCTTCTTTTTCACTGGCTCAGTGTTTGGCGATGGCCGGTTCAAGGTTGAGAAGATGCTGAATCTACAAAGGAAAACAGATATTATATTATGATGATTTATCATATATCATGCCGAGACCCTGGTATGAAAAAAGCAGTGTAACAAAAGCCAGACAACCTTATCATATAGTACAAAGCAATTACATAACGCCATGCTAACTTGCAGTTATCTGTACTAAACAGTTGCCAAAAATGTCCTCGGGAGTTGAACACCACGGTGGAGCTATGAGACCACTATGACATGACTACACAAGTCCATACACATGTGCTCCTGACAGCATGACGACTAAATTAGTGAAGTCTTGTGAACAGTAGCAAGGTAAGAGGAGAGAAGGAGACAGAGGAGGCCATGAGGGAAAATAATTAGAAGAAGAAAGGGTGATAGAAACAAAAAGGACCAGGGAAGCGAGAGATGCAAATTAGTTATATTGCAAGTTAATTTATCATTCATTTTAATCTACTATTGCTCATAAAATGGAGACCTAGCGTGGTATATACTGAATCTTATGTACCATCCTTGGTGCTAATGCTGTGCTACGGGATATTTTTATTTAAATTTTCCAAGCAAAACAAACTTGTACAAAAGGAATGCAATGTACAAAACTCAAGAAAAAATTAACAACAATTAAGCACAATGTCTCACGTCTCATGTTATCACCAACATAAAAATTGCAAGGCAGATACATAATAAGTGAATGTTACATTCTCAATAACAGAGTTTACAGTAATCAAACGATATAAAATTAACTGATAAACGTGGTGATATTGCGCAATCTGACTGATCTTCCTATATAAATCCTATAGGATCCACAACATTAAATAGACATATGTGCCTTATTTGAAACTGAAATGTTGCTGTGTAACAAAGTGACAGTGTGCAGTAAACATAAATCTCGACATAAAAAAATCTCAATATAAAAAAATGCTGCTATAACAGAGAAATATTATGCAATCCAGTGAGGAGTGTGATATAAACATAATCCTCCAGTGCAAAGACATAAAAGTTCATCTAAAAGTCCTTTTAGAGTATTCAATCACTCCCTGCACCTGTGATATCCATCATAAAACAAGGTCTATAGCCTGATAAGGTGAATTCATAATACAAAGTGACTTAGTGCAATACAGTGCTCAAAAGGCATCAAGGTGCTTCAATGGTGTGGAAGAAGCCAGTCTGGAGGGTCTTCACTATACGCCGCCAAACAGGCTACTGTGAAAGTACTGCTTTCCCCGTGCTCACAGAACTCTCACCTTAAAGATGACTGAAAACCACTCATAATAGTCACCCAACACTCTTTCGGGGTCTCTTTCTCCTTTAAGGCCATCACCTAAGCTTCTCCACTCTCCACAGTCTGATAGCGGCTGGGCTCCACTACTAGCTGGCAGACCAGTATGACTCTCATACATATGGATAAAGCAGAGATGCCCCCATAGTGTAATACATTTCAAATAAAGTACGTTTATTAAAATCACAAATGCCTGCTTACATAAAATAACATCAAACTGTGCATGAAAATAAAACCACAGCGGCGTAATTCCGCCTCTCACTGTGTTTCCGGTAGTCCTGTGCGATCCGGCCACGTCCTACGCGTTACGTCACGTGACTTCATCAGGGGTTAGGTGAAGGAGAAAGAGACCCCGAAAGAGTGTTGGATGACTATTATGAGCGGTTTTCAGTCATCTTTGAGGTGAGAGTTCTGTGAGCACGGGGAAAGCAGCACTTTCCCAGTAGCCTGTTTGGCGGCGTATAGTGAAGACCCTCCAGACTGGCTTCTTCCGCACCATTGAAGCACCTTGATGCCTTTTGAGCACTGTATTGCACTAAGTCACTTTGTATTATGAATTCACCTTATCAGGCTATAGACCTTGTTTTATGATGGATATCACAGGTGCAGGGAGTGATTGAATACTCTAAAAGGACTTTTGGATGAACTTTTATGTCTTTGCACTGGAGGATTATGTTTATATCACACTCCTCACTGGATTGCATAATATTTCTGTGTTATAGCAGCATTTGTTATATTGAGATTTTTTATATCGAGATTTATGTTTACTGCACACTGTCACTTTGTTACACAGCAACATTTCAGTTTCAAATAAGGCACATATGTCTATTTAATGTTGTGGATCCTATAGGATTTATATAGGAAGATCAGTCAGATTGCGCAATATCACCACGTTTATCAGTTAATTTTATATAGCGATTCTATTTATTAGTGATCAAGCAGAATTTGCTTATTTGGGTGCAGATGGCCTTTAATATACCATATATAAATTTGTTGAATTAAAAATCAAACATAAAAGAAGACCCTACTAACCTTGTTTGCAGCAAGGTACAACTAGCATATAGAGAACACCTTTTTATCCACAAATTAATCTGCAGGAAGTGAAGCCAAAGCCCAGACAACATATCAGAGTGGATGGTAATACTGTTCTTCCCTGCCTTCCAGCACTACACAACTTATTTTCTTCTAATTAGGTATTTCTGGAGGGAAAGGCACGGACGCTTTACAGCCTGTCAGTCATCTTTGTGATCAGGTTCTTACTTGCTAAAGTACGTATTGATCGCCATGTGCATTGAAGTCATAGAGCAGATGACTATGGTCACCAGGCAACACAAACACTCAATACACAAAACATGTTCATTACACGGTGTGCACATTCCTTCATGTCTGCAGCAACAATAGGCAGAAAACTTCAGCTAATAGTAAGAGAGAGCAACTGCTTATGTAGGTGTTGGTGGTACCCTTACCCCTAAAAAAATGTCTCATCTATGGCTGCATTGTAATTTTTTTGGATTAGCTTAGAATGGTTATTATTGTTAATTTAAATTTCAGGTTTTATATATGCGTCATTTACATGAAGTGGTGATTTACACCATTTTGAGGAGGGGCGATGAATTTGGACAAGACTGCTGAAGCTAAGACCCCTTTCACACGGGGTGGATCCATTGGATGGACTCCACTAGTTCAGTGGGGAGTTCGATCAATGATCCCCGCTGAGCAGGCGGATGACAGGTCCGTCTCCACTCACTGTGCAGGAACGGAGATGTCAGAGCCCCCTCTATGGGGAGTCTGTTCATTTTCATCCAATCAGATGCGCTGGATGGATGGCAAACGTAACGCAAACCATCTGTTTTCAGCAAATCTTGTCAGATTGGATGGCAGGCGGGTGTCAGTGGCACATATACACTGACATCCACCTGCCTATCGAAGTCAATGGGTGGCGCGCTTGGATCCGCCTGAAAAAGGGACAGACGGATCCAATCAGGCCGATCGTGTTAAAGGGCCTAATAGAGTATTTTCTTAATGTAGTATTAAACCCAAAAGCAAACATTAAATTGCAGCTTACCAATTCATAGATGTGATGGCTGCATTTGTTTTCTTTTATTAGGCTTTCTTCTAGTTTCATCTGGTGATCCAGCTAGCACATCTGTTGTTTTTCAAAAGCAAAAACTCTCCAGCAGAATGTATCGGTTTACATGGATGAGACAAACCATATAACACTGGCAGGGGTGATTAAAATGATCAGCTTTTATTTATTCATGTAAAACCTTTATGCCAAAAGGAAAACAACTATTTGCTGTAACCGATTATAAAGCATGAGCTGGAGTTTAGCTTGAATTTGTTTAGTGTATTTAAAGCTGCTAATACATTTAGCACTCCCCTCCCCCCAGACCAGGGCTGTAGATAAGGGGGGGGGGGGGAGTTTGGGGTGTTCAAACCCCCCCCCGCGCATCCTGCCAAAAATAGAAAGTGTCTCTGCCCTGTCGTCTCTCATGGCGCCAGCACCGCAACAACAAACAGCAGTCAATATTGCGGGCGAAGTGGATGCAGCAGGTCAGGTGTAAGGCACACTGTCACAGGCACTTATGTCACGCTGGTATGACCAGGCTGTGCTGGGTTCCCGGTGGGCAGATCATAGACACAGTGGAGCGGGCGGCTCTACACTCTGTACTTCCCGCATTGGACTTCGGAGGAGAATGGAGCAGAGAACATGCAAGGTAGCAGTACTGCTGCTAAGGAGCTGAGCCTCCCTCTTTCCTTTTCGGCTAGCTTGCTGCCTGAGAGACGGGCATCACAGACCACTTGCCACCACTGCTGTGCCGCCATTGAGGTAAATGAGTCTGTGGCAACTGGCAAAATTATTCACTAATCACCCAAGTCGTGGCTTGCCATTTTCCACTGCTTGGTTGGTACTGACAGTCCAGCCTGGCTCTGTCAGCTGTGTTGTGGTGCTGACTGCAGAGCCAAAGGGCTGAGGGATTGCCAGGCACAATAACATTGCTGCCAGAGCCAGGCTGGACTGTTTGCTGCCCTTAGTGCCCTGCCCCTTTTTTAATTGTATTGAAAAGGCAATAATAAGCCCCAGTTCACACTAGGATGTGGTGCAGAAAACCTGCAACGCATCTCCCTCACAAGGCTGTCTTTAACGTGGGGCAAAAGAAGCAGCTGCCCTGGGCCCAGCCCCAATCATTGTTGTGGGGCACAAAGCAGCTGGCCCTTGCACCTGCGCTGCCCGTAAATAAGATGGCGGCCAAATACTACTGAGGTGGAGTTGGACTACAACTTTGCGGCTTGGTTCCCGGCTTGGTGCTCCGTCATCTCTTCCCATCCCCAACCAACCACTGCCTGACCTGCCATCATGTGACCTCCACATCCCCCTAAAAGCCAATCACTCCACCCTCTTGTTCAGCAGACAATGTACAGGGATAGGAGATAAGACAGTACATGGATGGTCTCTGACCATCTCCTGTAGTACAACTGCAGTCTCTGACCATCTCCTCCAGTATGTCTGCAGTCTCTGACCATCTCCTGTAGTACAGCTGCAGACTCTGACAATCTCTTGTACACCTTCAGTCACTGACCATCTCCTCTAGTATGTCTGCAGTCTCTGACCATCTGTTGTAGTACGCCTGCAGTCTCTGACCCTCTCTTGTACACCTGCAGTCTCTGACCATCTCCTGTAGAAGTCTGCAGTCTCTGACCATCTCCTGTAGTACACCTACAGTCTCTGACCCTCTCCTGTACTATGTCTGCAGTCTCTGATCATCTCCTGTACTATGTCTACAGTCTCTGACCATCTTCTGTACTATGTCTGCAATCTCTGACCATCTCCTGTAGTACGTCTGCGGTTTCTGACCATCTCTTGTAGCAAGTCTGCAGTCTCTGACATTCTCTTGTACATTTTCAGTCCCTATCTCTTGTATGCGTGCAATCTCTGGCCATCACCTGTAGTAAACCTACAGTCTCTGATCCTCTCCTGTACTATGTCTGCGGTCTCTGACCAACTCCTGTACTATGTCTGCAGTCTCTGACCATCTCCTGTACTATGTCTGCAGTCTCTGACCATCTCCTGTACTATGTCTGCAGTCTCTGACCATCTCCTGTACTATGTCTGGAGTCTCTGACCATCTCCTGTACTATGTCTGCAGTCTCTGACCATCTCCTGTACTATGTCTGCAGTCTCTGACCATCTCCTGTACTATGTCTGCGACGTCTGTA
>BLSH010215964.1:735451-750292 GCA_018402905.1 Glandirana rugosa | reverse complement strand
CCCCCCCCCCCCCCCCCATAAACATTTCCCACCCTGCTCCTGGAAAGTCATAAAAGCCAATAAAAGACCTGAAAGGACTACCTTGCTCGCAGAAAGCAGTGCTGTGGGAAATATCTAGGCATTTGGTCACTTGATCTCCGTTAAATGGGAGAATTAATGTTTACGTCAACTGATCCTCCCCTTCAGCATAGACCATGTGGCCAAAGCTTGGGTTCGAAGTCATGTGATTGGCCACTGTAGTATTTTAGAGCCAAGTTTTCTTCAGCCAAATTATTTTTGGAATTTCTAGTGTTTATGATTTTCACGGAGTGGAGTGAACAGGAAATCAGGGAATGTCTTATATGATGAATGGATTGCTTTAAAAGGGTCAGCCCATTCAAAAGTGCTATTTTAGTTATGGGCAGAGCTTGGTGATCTCCATCTATCCCAAGATTTTTAAACGTTTTGAATATCCCAACAGCAATTTCTCCCTGCCAAAATTTCCAACTCTGTTCATTTCTGCCTGGAAGTTTTGGCTGTTTTGCCTGATTTTACATGTTCCAGTTCCTCCTGTTGCATTTTCTATAATTAAAAAAAATATATCCAACATGGAGTTGGGATCACCACACCATGGCCATAACAGGTATTCAGAAACTCAAGAGCAAATATCTCACCTAACGAGTTCCTGAAAGATAGTCAATCACAGCCACCTGCTATAATACATACTTTCCTCCCCAATCCAGCAATCTTTCCTGCAACAAGTCCTGACTGGCTCCTCTTCTTACTATGCTGTGGCTCCATTCATTTTCCATTCCTATGCATAAGCCACATTCATGGAGGTCTCCAGTGGTACCAAGCAGTGCAGCTTACCCATGGACATGATCTATACCACAGAGTGCACATGAAGAATGGAGAGAACCTAGCGGGGACCTTGTTAGAGAAAAGATTACATGAGGAGGAAGGTAAATAACGTCTCAGGTCCACCGCAGTCAGGGAAGTGGGGGAATTTCTGTGAAGTTGTTCTTTAAGCTAATGAATATATGTTTGTTGAACTGGAAGCTAGAAGTGTTTTTTTTAACAAGGAACACAAATTTTGAAGAAGGTTCTCCAGGCATGGTCATTTAATACAGCAGAACCAAACCAGGGCTCTGCACTCCAGAGAGAGAAGAAAAAGATGGTCAATTCACCACACTCCATGACTGTCAAATTAAGACTTGGAAAATTAGGTCTCACCATCAAGGCCAGCAATGATACTAAAGACTTAAGCTGGGTACACACTATGAGAAAATCCGAAGAAAAATTCAGTACGAGACACAATCGTTTGATTTGCGTGTACACAACTTTCGACATAGGATTCAGACTTTGCAAATGAAAATTTCTAAAGGGGCAAACTCCAAAATTTTTCCTGTATGATCACGTGAACAGAACACACTATTTTCGTTTAATGTGTACCATTTTCCTATTCGAAAAATCTGATATGAAAGACTGCACATGATCAGATACAATAAACAACAAAAACAAAAAAGGTTTGTCATACGAGAACATTTGTTCCTCGGTTCCCACATGCTGTGAAACAACAAGGAGAACTGGACGATCGTTTGCCCGATTTTCTCAAAGTGTGTCTCCAGCTTTAATCAAAGATTAAACCCTGCCTCATTCCACCCAAAACTAATACAGCTTTAGGCACATTTCTCTTTTAAATAAATAACATAGACAAAGTGACCCTAATGCTGAACAACAATTACAGGTGACAGAGCACTTGCAGCACAAAGATATAAATACAGACCTGCAATACACCTTGGAATGTTAAGCTGATGTTCTATTGTTCATTTTACAGCTCAGACAATTTAGAGAATGAAAATTAAAAAAAAAAAAAGATATTGGACTGAGGTCAATGGGTGTAAACCAGTTTTGTTTGGGAAGAATTTAAGTTAAAGTGGTTGTCAAGTCTTTTAAAAAAAAAAAAACCAACACCTGCAAGAGAAAGGCATAATGAGCTAGTATGCATCGCATACTAGCTCATTATGAAATGCTTACCTTCGATTGATGCTGTAGCAGCAGTCCCCGAGCACCGCTGTGACTGGTGACATGCTGTGTCTGTCGTCTTCCAGGATCCCGGGCAACAACCAATCACAGCGCGGACACCAGCGCTGTGATTGGCAGGAGCCGCGCTGACGTCACTCCCACGCATGCGTACGGGAGCCATCATTTATGGCACACTTAGTGAAGAAACGGCCCAGTCGATGACGTCGGAATATGCAGATACAGGGGAATATCTCCTAAACGGTGCAAGTTTAGGAGATATTCCCGGGACCTACAGGTAAGCCTGAATATAGGCTTACCTCTAATTTAAAGTGGTTGTCATGACTTGACAACCACTTTAAAGGCTTTGATGTCCCCCACATATTGGAACTCTACCGCAACCTGTCCGGCTATCTCCTACTCTAGCTGCCTTCAGGCGCTCCCTGAAAATGCATCTCTTCAGGGAAGCCTATCACATCTCCAACTAATCTTTTACCACTTCCATCAGCTCACTCCAGTGCTGCGTAAACTGTTGGCACCATATAAATCCTGTATAATAATAATAATAATAATAATAATATTGGCTGGTCCACAGGAGATTTCTTTAGATTGTTCGTAAATTGGCATTCAATTCTTTGTTGATAACTGCCACACATAATAATCGGAGGTATTCCAGGGGATTTTTAATCTCCTAGTGGCATGATGGCCACAAATATCCCCATCAGTCACACTGTCAGAACATCATTTGATTAATCACTCCCTTTTAATGGGATATGCTATTAATCATTAAGATTAATCACAGCAGAGGGAAAACGTATCCATATAGTGTGTCCCTGTTGTAATTCCAGAAGTAATTACTCTTGTTTCCACGCTCCTCAGCACTCCAATAACGTTGGATCCCATAATGGTTCTGCCTGGCTTAGCAGAGGACACAGTTCCCGCTAACAATGCAGGTTCCATTTTAAAATGTTTACTTTTCCATGGAATTAAAAATATAGCTCACAAATGGACCTGTACTCAAATATTATCTTAAAGTGTAGCTGAAGGCACTGCACATAAACTGACAGTGGGATGGAAAAGCACACACTTCCCATAATACCTATCAGCAGAGAAACATTTCCATTGCTGACCTCCATGACAGCCATGTAACTAGTATTTTCATTCTCCCAGGCAAGTCTCCTTCCAGGGTAGCCTGTACAGACAAAATACACAGGGTGCCTTTTCCCTTTTGAAAATGCTAATTTGCTTGTGTTTAAGTTGATCCAAATGCTTTAATACTTTCCCAATCACTGATCTGAACAAGTCTGCAAATCTGCAGCTCTGACTCCACTGGCTACAAGCTTGTTCCAGCTCTGTGCCCCTTCTGCTAATTTCCCTACTGGCTACAAAACATGAATGGTGTTCTGATGAATGAAGGATGGCCTTTTCATAAGATCTTACAGTGAGGACAAAAACACAAGACTTGGGGGTCTTGCTTGGAGGGGGGGTAGAGGTGTGCTTAAAGCATAACTACTGTAATCTAAGTATTATTGATCCATTATATGGGTTAGGTGAAGTGTAATGCTGACTATACACATAGCGATCTGACTGTTATTCAATATACCGTACATTTGATTTTCATAAAAAAAATAAAAAAAAAAAAGGAATCACTGCTGGCCAATCAAGCATCTACTGGCTTTCTACAATACCGTTTTATGGTGATTCCTGTTTTGGATCAATTTCCGGTTTGGTCTCAATTATACGCTCTGTTTATAAAATCTCTTTCAATCCATAAAAACAGCAAAGTCTGTTAAATTTGGTAATAAATTGCCTTTGAATTTTCAATCAATCTTGATTGTGTTAGTGATTTGAAATCTTTTTTGGAGTGGCTGAAACTGCCTATAAATTTATTTATTTCAGGTACTTATATAGCGCTATCAATTTACGCAGTGCTTTACATATACATTGCACATTCACATCAGTCCCTACCCTCAAGGAGCTTACAATCTAAGGTCCCTAACTCACATTCATACATATGCTAGGGCCAATTTAGACAGGATCCAATTAACCTACCAGCATGTCTTTGGAGTGTGGCTACATGTATGGGCAGCATTAGAGCGTGGGTAGGGACTGCTGTTTTGAAGCCATTTTTGGCACTTGTGAACCTCTGAACACACATGGGAGGCAAACTCCTCTTAGGTAAGGGAAATATTGTTGATTAAAGAATTTATTGCTGGGTAGAGCTGCATTATGTTTAGTATCCACTATGGTTTAAAGCAGTGTTTCTCAAACTTTTTTTCAGTCAAGGCACCCTTTAAAATTATGCACTAAAATATAAAAAAATTAAAGTAATAGTTTTGCATAATGCAGAAGTGACTAATTCTTCCAAAGTAAAAACACCATTGCACACTGGTACTGACTAGTATCCCAATGTTTCTCATCTCCCTCAGTTTCTCTCCCTCATTCAACTAATATGATGGATGGAGAAGGGCAGGGGAGGGGCACACAAGGATGCTTTGCCAGCATCCAGTGTCCTTCTTATCAACCAGTGACATCATTGGTTGTTAGGATGCCAGCTGCTAGAAAGTTGTAATGCTTTCCAATTAAAACATGTGGTTTTGTCTAACTAAAAGGCCATCTTCATCCCTTCGCTGGCTTGTATACAATTTTTAGGCATTTTACGAAGACACCCCTGAACAAACCTGGAGGCGGGTTTAAAGAACTCAAAGATACAGAATTCAGATGAGACTCTAACATCTTAAAGCAGAGCTTCACCCAAAAGTGGAAGCTCTGCTTGTTCGCACCCTCCCTCCACTTTTTTTTGGGGTGGAGCAGGTATCTGGTTTTGACAGGTACTTACTCCCACTTCCGGGTAAGATCAGCGATCTATGTCATTTCCAGCCTCTCATCCCCCCCCCCCCCCCCCTGCCTTCTAGGACACACACAGGTCCCAGAAGATGGGGGGACCATTCAGAAAGCGCAGCGTGACTTGTGCATGCACAACAGGAAATCGGATGTGAAGCCTGAAGACTTCACTGCTGGTTTCCCTTACTTACAATGCCAACACCTGCACCTGAAGCTAATTGACGAATTGGCTTGGGGTGTTCACATCATAGGATCCCTGGACAGGTAAGTGCCCTTATATTAACCAAATCAGTATTTACCCACTTTCCGACCAGAGCATTTTTTGCGATGCGGCACTGCGTCGCTTTAACTGACAATTGCGCGGTCGTGTGACGTTGTACCCAAACAAAATTTACCTCATTTTACCACGAATAGAGCTTTCTTTTGGTGGTATTTGATCACCTCTACGGTTTTTATTTTTTGCGCTATAAACAAAGAGCGACAATTTTGAAAAAAAATGTTTTTTTTTTTACTTCTTGCTATAATACATATCAAAAAAAAGAATATAAAAAAAACAAATGTATTCACCAGTTTAGGCTGATATATATTCTTCTACATAGTTTTGGTAAAAAAATAAATAAAATAAAATCGCAATAGGCGTATAATGATTGGGTTGCGCAAAAGTTATTGCATCTACAAACTAGTAATGGCAGTGATCTGTGATTTTTATCGGGACGGAGACAAATCAGACACTTTTGCCAATTTTTGGAACTGATGGCATTTATACAGCGATCAGAGCTTTAAATAGCCACTGATTACTGTATAAATGTCACTGACAGGGAAGGGGTTAAACTCTAGGGGGCGATCAAGGGGTTAACTGTGTTCCCTCAGCGTGTTCTAACTGTGTGGGGGCTGGGCTGGCCGGAGCATGACAGATCCCACTGTTCCCGATCACTGGGAACAGTAGATCTCTGTCATGCCCCATGACAGAACGGGGATCTGCCTTGTTTACATTGGCCGATCCCCATTCTGCCTCTGTAGAATACGTTCGTGGGTCACCAGCAGACAGAGTCCGCCTGACCCGCGGGCACGCTCACGCAGCATGCAGTGGGCGCAAGCGCGCCGCCGGCGTGCTCCGGTCTGCAACTGTGCGAACCGATCTACCATGTTGGCAATTTGCGCAGGAGAGCCGACCTGCCGCTGTACAGACTCCTCTTTAATTAGGCTCAGTAGTGTCCAACCAAAATGTTTTTATGGGCTTTGGATACAGTGTAGAAGGGTTAAAACTCTGTTTTTACTGCTATCCAGAGCTGCGTTCAAGATATTTACTCTTTCCTCCTAACCTGCTGACAATGATTTACCACGCAGATGATGAGGCAACAGCAACACAGACAGAACTAAAAAATAATTTTCCTTAGTAGAGTAGGGGAAGGCCAGGGCCTCTATGAGACTTATTTCTGTCACTCTTTAAAAGCTACCCTCACATCGTGTCTGGAGAATCCAGGGTGGATAAACAAAACAATGATATTCTTATAAAAAATCAAGAAAATCTGATTTTATTTATTTAAATCAGATTTTTTAGATTTTTATCAAATTTATTTTAATAAAATGCTTTTGGAGCAAAAATCTATCTAAAGATAGTTTTATAGTTAACATACATTAATAATGTTGAGATAACATGCACTGCATTGATGCATTCACACAATTTCACAGTAACCATGAGATAAAACAAAGTTCAGGAATATTCGTTTATCCCATTGTTTTGCAAATCTATGTACACTACAAACTGTATGATTGAATCAGTTCGGATATCGCTGTTTTACTAACCTGACAGCTTATTATTCTAAATAGGAAACCATCATTTTGTTTGCAAATATTAAAGATTCTAACTACCAGCAAGAATAAGTCCTTATATTTAAAGAGCACCTGTCATTTCAGATCCATCATGGCAGCGCCTATTAGCTGGCATCCATTCACCTGCTACCACCACGTCCCTCACCTTGTTGTGTCACTGATGTATCACCAGCCGTCCCAGTAAAGTGAATGGGACAGTCAGAGGAGGAGCTGCTGTGGGACAGAGATGACAGTTGCTCTTTAAAAATTAGGTTTTAAATCACGCCTTTTTACTAGTGATTTAAATTGTGATTTAAATCTACTTGATTTAAATCAAATCCACCATGGGAGAAACCATTGCCAGCAACACAGTAAGTGAGGGTAAATCTCTCTAGCAGAGTACTGAATACATGTAAAAACCCACCAAGAGTTATAATCTTTCCCTTTGAAAACTAGAAAAACATTTTGTAGCTTGGCATCAGTAAGTCTTAATTAGACCTTCTCAAACTTGTTACCCCAGAAGAACCCTTGAAATAATTTTCAGTACTTGTGGAATCCTTGCAAAAATCTATTTATTGGTGGTCGATGGGGAAAAACGCCCCTTACGTTGATAACTAGTGAGAATAGTGCCCCTCTTACAGTGGTGGCTAAAAAGTCACTGTACAGACAGCTAAAAAGATCACTGGGTTTATGCAGCTGACTCCGCTAAGTGGTGACCCCAGACTTATGTAGGCGCCATCCAAATGAAGTTCAATCAACAGCTCAAGGAAACCCTAACAGCCTCTGGAGGGCCCCTGGTTAAGAGAGGCTTGTCTAAATGATACAGCGGTGTCTGTCAAAGGGGATAGAGATAATAAAAAGCTTGCACACTTTTATACATTTATAGCTGAATTTCATGATTTTTCCAAAAACATTTTGGTATACAGTAGTACAACACAACTTTCATCCCTTTGGTTCTCCAAAGGCTACAAGTTCCGGGTGCCCTGTGGCCAGGTAGCAGCTGCCAGCATATGAAGTGGCTTGTGGTTGCTTGTCAGCTGATGCCCCTCCCGATTTCAGTGAGACTCAGGAAAGGAAAATACAGATTATATAACCAGGATCACATTACATTCCTACCGGTAATTATAACAGCCGCACATTGTACAATACTCAGACAAATAAAGGTCTTCCATTACCTCTCGTTTTGTGCTGGGAGTTTCACTTCATGCTTTGACTTCCTAAAGGAGAACAAAGATGCAAACGGAGAGCGGATCTTCAGGAAGGAAGGTCCAGAGTTAGAGCTCTTCGGGGACTGGTAAGTCCTAGATGAGGACATCCTGGACGATTCGGAGTCTAAAACACAGCAGTATATTTTTTCATTAATTAGTTATCCTCTGCCTATGATACATGTTCAACTTTTAGCAGAATTTGATTGCATGCAATAATTGTGAACCAACCACATGACACCAATCTCCACATGAATCAAAGTCATAAACACAAACATGGCTGAAGTTTATTAACCATAATGGCTGGAAATACATGTTGATTGTATGTATAATGATCTGGAAATTAATGCTAATAAAACAATATTGTTAAAAAAAGTTGAGAAGAATAAAACAATTTAGCAGATACCTTGCTCGATTTGCACAAGTTTAGGCATATCTCTCATTTTTCCTTGTTTTGCTAAAGGAGGGTCCATGTATGAGGCGTCCTATACAGTAAGGTGCCCTGTATCTCATGAATAGCGACAAATATTCTCACAAAATGTGTCCATCAGTGCAGAGGATCTCCATGAAGCCGTGTGAAGTCACAAGTAGAGTATGAGCAGCCACGTGCTACCTGTGCCAACTTATCATATAATAATCACAGGATCAAAGTACAAAGTATCTGGCTACTGCTAGAACAACTCAGGATTTGCCCATAAACAGCAACACAGATCTGAGCCTAGTTACAACAACACATATTCTAAATGTCAGTGTGTCTGGGGGATTAATAAATTACTGCACTCGTCACTGAAAAAACTTCCTGATGAAAATCTCAAGACTGGGTACAGTACTAAACAAATGCATGGCTGCCATCAGGGACAATACATTTTATTTGTAAGGTATATATCTGCACTAACTTATGCTTTAATCCTACCCATAGGAATACACCGAACACCTGGCAAAATGGATTAGTGCCAAACTATTTCTTAGAAGTAGGTTTAGAATGTAAATTAGTGGACAGACAACCCGCACAATCAATCGACATGGCCTTCTGCACTTCTCCACTACAGACCTCAAAAGCCTATGTGAAAACCTTTTGGTCTGAAAATTTGTATGGACGTTATG
The DNA here is from genome assembly GCA_018402905.1 of Glandirana rugosa. NCBI lineage: Eukaryota > Metazoa > Chordata > Amphibia > Anura > Ranidae > Glandirana > Glandirana rugosa. The sequence goes on along the minus strand of BLSH010215964.1, from coordinate 741,326 downwards.
CACATGTTCCATGGTATTAGAAAGGAATCGCCAGATCAATCTGACGAGGAACACACTTAGAATGTGAGAACTCTAAACCCATCGTAAAGAAGGCCCTTGACAGAACAAATAATATTGTTTTGAAGAAGATGTCACAAGATGGTGGGGTTATTGGGCTTTCATTTGTTCAGAGGCATAACTTCACACCTGAATGGATTACCTGGATAAATCCAAGACAGCTTTCTTTCCTGTGACAGAGACATCTGTCCAATACACACATTTAAACAAAGTAAAAAAATCTTAGAGATTTAATGATCAGAGCTGACACATGTGAAAATAGCTGAAAGTTCCCTTTTAATTTCTGACTAGGAGGGTTGCTTTAGATGCCAAGAACTGCAATATGTGTAATTTGGCTATCTGTTGTTCAATTTAATTGCACCCTCACACAGACCAGAGTGGCTGGTAGCCTAGGCCTGTGTTTCTAAACATTTTACGATGAAGTACCCCTGCAAGTCTAAAAAAATTTCCTAAGTACCCCTGTCTCGAGAAAGTAATGGGCACTGATAGGAGGCACTGATGAGGCTGCACTGATAGGAGACCACACTGATAGGAGGTACTGATAGGAGACTGCACTGATAGGAGGTACTGAGAGGAGACTGAACTGATAGGAGGTACTGAGAGGAGACTGCACTGATAGGAGGTACTGATAGGAGACTGCACTGATAGGAGACCACACTGATAGGAGGTACTGATAGGAGACTGCACTGATAGGAGGTACTGAGAGGAGACTGAACTGATAGGAGGTACTGAGAGGAGACTGCACTGATAGGAGGTACTGATAGGAGACTGCACTGATAGGAGGTACTGAGAGGAGACTGAACTGATAGGAGGTACTGAGAGGAGACTGCACTGATATGAGGTACTGAGAGGAGACTGCACTGATAGGAGGTACTGAGAGGAAACTGCACTGATAGGAGGTACTGATAGGAGACTGCACTGATAGGAGACTGCACTGATAGGAGACTGCACTGATAGGTAATGATAGGAGGCACTGATAGGAGGTACTGATGGGCAGCACTGATAGGCAGCACTGATGGCTGGGCATGCTGGCATGTGTAGTTCCTGAGCAGGCAGGACTCACCTTTTTTTCAGGGAGCCGCAACAGGTATCTTCACAGATGGCAGGCAGGACAACCGAGGCGTGCTGGAGAGGGGGAGGGGCCGAGAGATGGGAGGACATGGGGCCGTCTGGTCAGTCAGCCCTGGCCGGGGAAACATCTTCCAGGCTGCGCAATGGGCTCCATTCCATTCACAGGACCCTGGACACCCACTGCCGGCCTGACACCCCCCCCCCCCGCACACGGGGCAGACGGCTTCCCCCATTCATAGCACAGTCTTGTGCAACACAGCTACAGCAAGCCGCCGGGGATTGTATTTTGGTGGGGGGGGGGCTCAGGAGACTGAGACGCGGGTTGAGAAACCCTGGCCTAGGCAACCCATCAGAGGAGGAATAAAGATGTATCGGGCTATGTGCATCTTGTAGGATACACAAAGTTCTTAGGATACACTATGTAGCCAGATATTGTCTTTATTCTTCTTGTTATTATTGTTGTAATTTGGTTTTAAAAAAACTGGGCTGCTCAGTCTAAAATGCCCAGGCCTATTTTTTGTCCCCGTGTGGGCCTGGGCCAGACCCTTCAGTGATGCCAATACTACAACTGCAACACAGATTACTGTATCTACTAATTAAAATGTCTATGCTCTTTGGTGTATAATCACAGAACTACAGTTTTTTTACAGCTTAAGATTTTCAAAAACACTGGAGCAACAAATGATCCTGGAGAATAGCCATCAAAACAAACCCATCAAGATAAGTCAGTTGCAGACCACTTGTAATGCTAAACATAAAATCCATGAACTAAGAGGAATGGTGATTGATCATATTCCGGCCTAACCATGGTGATGACATGGACAAGATTCTACTACAGAAGGAATTATTTTGGATTTACTCCATACAAACCGGTATTCCTAGAGGCCAGTTTTATACCGGAAAGTTATTTTGTACCATACCATATTTTGTTCTTTTGTAACAAGTGTAAATGTATAAGTATGTATGCTCTTTTTATTCCACTATAATGGGGTGCTGTTTGTTCCATCTCCTGTTCCTTCCTGGTGCTACCCCACTGCTGTTATTCCTCAGACCTTTAGCTATTGATCTTTGGCCTTTCTAGTTGCATTTCACACATGCACAGTACGGGCTCTCAGTGCTTGGAAAGCACATGAAATGGGAAAGCACATGAAATGGCAAAACTTCTGGCTATCATTAAAAGCGCCAAATGGAACACATGCCACTCACAATCCAGATTCTGATTATAGGCACAAGAAGGTGCTGTCCACTAAATGTAACCTCTGTTCATCAGGAGCACTTGGTCTATGGGCCCCGGGGGGTTGGGTCTTTTTGGACCATACTGGGCAGTAACTTACAGTTATTTATGTTCTGTTCAATATTCTACTTGTTTGTTCTGTATGTTACCTTGAGAAAGGAAATCTGTTTCCCATAAACATGTTTGTCAGTACAGAACTCCAGAAAGCAGCTTAGGTTGAACTAGGTGTGCTGACATTTTCCGTTTACATGAATGAAGTGCAGAAATGCAGAGGTGTCTGAACATACCTCCATCATGCTTCACACCAAAGCCAGGGCAATTCTGACAGGCCTTGACCTCCAACACGTCAGGGCAATGTTGAAGCTATTCAGGTCCTTCACAACCCCAAAGCACATTCCTATTGGCTCATTGCTATGATAGGCTACCTCCACTTAACCAAAAGCAATGTTCCAGAGGCAGAAAGGTGCAGCTAAGCTTCAGCAGTATTAGGAAACGCCAACATTTTGCCTGTCAGCCCCAGTCCTCATTGCAGAGATTGATCCTTTCTATTTGTCTTTGGCACCATTAATCGCCAGGATGGAAAGTGACAGGATATCCAAAATATTACAGTTGTCACAAGAAAAAGAACAGACAGGGAATCTTCCAATGGGGGCACATGTTCTGGTGATAATAGAACACAATAAGGATTTCCCTCACTGTGGAAAGATTTATTTTTTCTTTCTGGTGTGTTTCTGGGCCAGGAAGTGAAGGGAAGTAACCTTAGTGGGACACGGATAGTAAAAAAATAGAGTGGTCAAGCTTTTTTAATCATTCATACTCTATCCAAAAAAATGTGGCTTTAGCTATACTTAAAAGTGGAATTCCAGGCAAACCCTAACTAGCCTTAAACCTGCCCCCGCTGCCCTCATAACACCTATGCCAACTAACCTGTGCAAGAAAGATGTATATACTAACATATTTTCAGCCTGTTCTGGTCTTGTCACGTGATCTGCAGGGGAGAGGTGGGAGCGCCGACAATTGGATGGGCCATTGAAACCTATGGGTGATGTTACACTCCCAGGCATAATCAGCCATTGTTGGGAGTGCTCTCTTCTCTACCCTGCCTCCGGCAGTGGCTGACACAGTGGAGATCGCGTGATCGGACCAGAGGGGCCTGAGAATAAGTAAGTATACAGTTCTTTCTTACACAGGTTAGGAAGAAAAAAGTACCACACCAAATTGCATGGTACTGCGATTGCGATCTGTGTTTGGGATGCTGTTAACAATATATTGGCACCTGCAGCAGATTGCAAAGGCAATGCATTTTGAATGTGTGGAAAATCTTCATGGAATGTGCCTTTCCCGTTCCACAATCTGGTGTGAACCAGCCCCTAAGATTCACTGTAAATCCATGTGTCTAGAAATCTCCACGTTTCATTTTTAACCCTGACTAAATGTATGCATATTGTGCAAAACAAAGGGAGACAACACAGATGTAATAACTATAAGTGCCAGTTCACACCAGAGCATGGTGTGGGAAAAACACACTGCCTTTGTGATCTGCTGTGGGTGACAATGCATTGTGATCTGCATGTGGGGTGCTGTTAAGTGCAGTGTGGCTGCAGGCACCAGATCGCTTGGAACCACAGTACCATGTTTTTCAGAAGTAGTGCATGCACTTCTTTTTGTGTGATCCGGTGCGATTTCAGCCCATTAAATGAATGTACTGAAAACCGCACAACAGGGGCCGCAAAGGAATGCAGATTGCATTGCTGTACTATTCAGGTGTGAACTGGCCCTAATACCACTAGCAATATTTCAACAATAAGAACCCTGAAAAAAACAAATAAGCACCACACATAAAAGGGTGTCATCAAATCCTATAATTGCACAAAGTGCCACTGAGCAAGAATGGTCACTTTTACAAAAACTGATATTATACGTAAAGTAATCTGTCAATACTTGCCACCGTATGGTGCAAAAGCACCCCTGTTGCGCTCGGTGGATGCTGGAAACCATGTGGGAAACATGCACAATGCACACAGCTGTGCACAGTATTTAGAGAGTTAAAACAGGCAATGAGGTAGCAGCGCAACTCCTTCTCACAGCCTCTCAAATGCTCTCTGAAGACCGAACAGAAAGTGGATTGCTCTTTAGTCATCAAAGCAAATGTAAACAAGGGTGTCAAGAAAAAGAACGTAACGGCTGATGTGAGGTAGGATTAAGGCAGAACCAATGCACCGATCGCAGCACATTGCAGTTTCCGTTTTTTTCTTTTTAAATGAACTGTCCCACAGTAACATTCATTCATTTCTATTGGATTACGTTGCAGCGTGCTGAAAAGAAGCCATACTTTTTTTAGCACACACCACCGCAACACTGCTGTGTGACCCAGCCAAGTAGAAGACAAAGCATTTGCACACTGGGGCGGTGCACTTGGAAAAAAAATCCTGCAAGCAGCATCTTTGGGGTGGTGCGGGAGCAGTATATACACCGCTCCTAAACAGCCCCTGCCATTGCAATGAATGGCCAGAGTTTCCGGAGCGCCTGAACACCACTCCCGAAGCACCATGCACGGGCGCTTTTGACCCCTTTTTAACCCCTTCTAGCTTTACCGCTACCGCCCTGCCCGCCCCGGTGTGAAAGTGGCCTTGAGGTGTCAGCATACCAAGACATTTTGGACAATTTCATGCTCCCAACTTTGTGGGAACAGTTTAGGGATGGCTCCTTCCTGTTCCAACATGACTGCACACCACTGCACAAAGCAAGGTCCATAAAGACACGGATGAGTGAGTTAGGGAAGGAGGAACTTGACAGGCCTCCACAGAGTCCTGACCTCAACCCGATGGACCACCTTTAGGATGAATTAGAGTGGAGACTGAGAGCCAGGCCTTCTCACGTTCATCAGTGTCTGACCTCACAAATGTGCTTCTGGAAGGATGGTCAAACATTCCCATAGACACACTGCTAAACCTTGTGGACAGCCTTCCCTGAAGAGTTGAAGCTGTTATAGCTGCAAAGGATGGGCCAACTTAATGTTGAATCCTACAGACTAAGACTGGGATGCCATTAGGCAGGTGTCCCAATACTCTTGATAATATAGTGTATGTTGCACAAGGTAGCTCTCAATTTTATAGAGATTTTGAGATATCCATATTAAATATTACATATAAAAAAAAAAGTATTCCACAAGGAGAGGGCGGCCCCTTTATAACTGCCATGAAAGCTGCTCAAAAAACAAAGCTGAAGTCATTATTGGCAGTATCTATGAACACTGAAATATTAATTTTGGGTGGTCTGATGTCATATTGCAAAATGTAGGAGGTAAGACAACAGCATTTCTAGCAAAAAACAGTCAAATGTGTTTATTCTTTTGGTTCTTTATTTATGAACACCAGATGACAAGTAAACAGTATAATACTAGGTTATCATAATGCTAAATGAATTACCTTTCTGTTTTACCATAAACCTTGCAATGCCTCTCAGTGCTCCAAGGCACAGAATCCAGAAGTTTTAGAGATATTTTAACTCTCG
>BLSH010215964.1:719592-734516 GCA_018402905.1 Glandirana rugosa | reverse complement strand
CTCATAAATAGAGCTTTCTTTTGGTGGAATTTGACCACCTATGTGTTTTTTATTTTTTGCGCTATAAACAAGAAAATGACCGACAATTTTGAAAAAAAAAACATCATTTTTTACTTTCTACTATAAAACATATTAAAAAAAAAAATTGAGGCCAATATGTATTCTGCTACGTATTTTTGGTTAAAAAAATCCCAAAAAGCATTTATGGACTGGTTTGCACAAAAGTTATAGTGTCTATAAACTGTGGGATATTTTTATTTATTTATTTTTACTAGTAATGGCAGTGATCAGTGACTTCTAGCGGGACTGCGATATTGCAGCAGACATTCTGACACTTTTTGGGGACCAGTGACACTAATACAGTGATCAGTGCTAAGAAATATGCACTGTCACTGTACTGACACTGCCTGGGAAGGGATTAACATCAGGGGGGATCAAAGGGTTAACTGTGTGCCTTGCCTGTGTTTCTGTGTGAGAGGTGCTTTTAACAGGGGAAGGCATGGATCCATGTCCCTGCTTTGCAGGAACACAGGATCCATGTCTTCCCTCCTGACAGAATGGCGATCTGCATTGTTTACATAGGCAGATCATAAAAAAACACAATACACCCACGCTGATAAATAAAATATAACTGATCAAAGACAAAAATGTAGCTGATAGCACAATTCTCCTGGTATAGAATAAAATATATTGTAACATAAGTGCAGCGCTAAAACACACAAAGTCCATATATAAAGTCCTTATAGGATTCCACTCAGTGCATGCCCACACATGATCAATGTGAAAGGAAAAGAAGGGATCCGTCACCAGAACAGAAGAGACACACTGACTCTTACAAAAACAGGTGGACCGTCTAACCAAAGGCTGTCAATCACGCTTATCATAGACCAATTTATCTTTCCTCCAGTGTGGGACGACTGATTGCTTGAATAAGTAACACCTTCCTTAGATAGAATTTCTCATAAAAAATTCATAAAGCAAGCAGAGAAGAAAACCTCATTGTGCAGCATTACTGACACCAATAATTTATTAAAAGTAGAGCCAGAATACTTACAAACATAGGTTAAAAGGGTTAAACTGGCACATGTAAAAGCATGAAATCTGAGTTATGTTTCCAACCAATAAGATGGCCGAATGTCCAACATTCCAGCGTCACGTGACCCAACTCCTCCCACCGAGTTTCGTCACACAAAGGACGTCATCAGGGGCATGGTCACGTGCGGGATAGTCGCCTATAAATACCCTGGCAGCCGGAAATTAAAAACATCCACATTCAGACCTGCAATAACTCAATAAATGTGTGTGGAGCGCACCGGAAGAGACGTCAATGCGCTCCAACAACAGGAAATGCGGTGATTCAATGAAAGTGCATGGAGCTCACTGGAAATAACGTTAGTACGTTCCAACAGCCAAAATTAAAAACTGAGAAATTATTAAAATGCTTGCTATCCAACACAAGCTGTTCTGCCTCTGTACCTAACAATCGGCGGGTGCCAGCCGACATCAAGTCCATGTTGCCCGCCTGTGGCGGCGTGCATTCGGGTCCACTACCCAAAAGAGCCGGATCACGTATATATACACGTGATCTGCCCCAGAGGTGCTGACCTGCCGCAGTAAAATTGTCAAGGGTGGAGCTTAGGTGGTTTAAAAAAATATGTTCCAAGCATGTATCTTTATTCCCCAAAAGTACCTTCCTTTGCTCTCAGCCTCCTCCAAATTCCTCTTTTTTTTTGCTGACTATGTTGGTTCTTCATGGCCAACTTTATGTAGGAAAGTAACCACCCTCTCTTGCTTGCTCTTGAAATGGGCTATGGGATATGATGCACCACTGACGCGTTTCATTAACCAATCGTTAATTTCCTCAGAAACATGTCAACGGTGGGTCATCACGCACATGACAAGGGAGGAGACGCAACGGATGGGTGGAATGATACCAGGGGGAATGTGATGTGAACCCGATGCATGACTAAAAGGCTGATTAGACGCGTAGCATGTTAACTGGATGTGCCAGAGATGGACGTAGGATCTGAAGGTGACTCTGTCTATTTTACAGCAGCTATAGAAAGATCGTACCTCCCAGTACACCAACACAGCGCCACTAAGCCTTTCTGCCGGGTTAGACTGTTGAGCTACCACTATATCAATACAGGGTCCATTCCCCTATCACATACTCCATTAGGACTGTTTGCTGTTCTTTGGAAGAAATAGATGCAATATTCCTTCCAGCTAATCCACACCAAGTCACCTGGAATGCACATTACCTTTTGAATATCAATATAGACCTGTATGTGGTCAGATGCAGAAAAAGGACTGTGTGTCTGGATGAATGGTCAGAGGTGCATGAGCAGCTGCGCTCCCCCTTGTTATAGACAACGTTGTCTGCTTTTAATTAATTGGTGAGGGTTTATTTAATTCCTCTTTCTATTTTTACAGTTTAATATGCTGAATTTGAATAAAGTAGTTTCTTATTACCCTTAGTGTTCTTTTTGACCGCTGTTTGGAGAGAACACTCTTGTTCACTCCTTATTTTTGCACTCGCAATAACATTAGCTGGCGGTCTTCCTTTATTAAAATAAGATGCATGGTATAGAGGAGCTCAGCTACAAGGATAGATTTGAGGAACTGAATGTATTCTCTATTGAGACAAAGAGATTAAGGGGGATATGATCAACATATATAAATACATGAGTGGTCCATATAGTGAACTTGGTGTTGAGTTATTCGCTTTAAGGTCATTGCAGGCAAAGGGGGCACTCTTTACGTCTAAAGGAAGAGAGATTTAGTCTCCAAATACGGAAAGGTTTCTTCACAGTTAGAGCTGTGAAAATGTGGAATAGACTCCCTCCAGAAGTGGTTCTGGCCAGCTCAGTAGATTGCTTTAAAAAAGGCCTGGATCTTTTCCTAAATGTACATAATATAACTGGATGCTAATATTTATAGGTAAAGCTGCTCCAGGGAAAATTCAATTGCCTCTCGGAGCATCAGGAAGGAATTTGTTTCCCTGCTCGAGCAAATTGGATGTTTTACTAGGGTTTTTGCCTTCCTCTGGATCAACTGTGGGTATAAAATTGTGTATATAAGATTGTATGATTTTTTTTCTTCCTTTTATTGGTTGAACTAGATGGACTTGTGTCTTTTTTTAACCAGACTATGTAACTATGCCACTCTGGGCTACCTCCAAGCTCACCTGCCCTCTATCTATCCATTAGAATGCATGTGCTTCCCCTGTGGAGACTCTCATAAATTTACAAGCGTTAAGACTGCAAAAATATTGGGATGCCTTGAGTTGATCTGGTCATTTTCTTGCCCTTCCATGTGCTCTTTGCTGTGAAGGCCAGTTATAGATGGGGCAGTGGCCAGTTGTTTGTTACTGATGTAATATTGGTAAGGGGACACAATGGACACCTTTGCTGTCATGGTGCTATGTGCTGGGTGTCCAGTGCGCGCGCCCCTATGCCCTTAAGAAGACTGGGCTACCTCAAGGTTCACCTGCCCTCTCCATTAGAATACAGGTGCTTCCACTGTGGAGACTCTCATAAAGAGTTAGGACTGTAGAAATATTGGGGTGCCTTGGAGCGGCTCTGCAGCTTACACATGTATTTGCAAATGTGTGTTAACTAAATTCCTGTTTTTCATGCACTGTTAGGATAATTCTGTTGGTAGCAGATTGATTGGCAAGTTGAGCTGGGAATTTTCTTTGGTTTTAATTATGCAGCTATGCATAACAGCTGTAAAACAACTGGTTCCCGACCCACTACCGCATATTTACCACGGCAGTGTGCGCAGTTAGCCGCACTCTGCAGGAGTGTGTCTGCGGCTCGGGCGGACCCGATGTCCGCGATGACCTGCCAGAGGGAAAGAACGGGGAACCGCCAATGTAAATACGGTGGTTCTCCGCTATGTCAGTGGGAATGTAAGATCTACTGATCCCTGTCACTGGGATCAGTTAGAGCTCTTATGCCCATGGTAGCCCAGCCCCCTCAGTTAGAACACGCCTAGGGAACACAGTTAACCCCTAGATCTCCCCCTGCAGGTTAACCCCTTTACTGCCAATGACATTTATACAGTAATCAGTGGATATTTCAATTTCTGATCGCTGTATAAATGTCATTGGTCCCAAAAAAAGTGTCAAAAATGTCCGACATGTCCGCTACAATATCACAGTCCCGATAAAAATCGCCGATCGCCACCATTACTAGTGAAAAAAAAAACTGTAAAACCGCCAGAAATTAATTCTCATGGTTTTTAAAGCGGCAACTTTTGCGCAAACTAATCAAATGTTGATTGTGGGGTTTTTTTTTACCAAATATATGAGGAAGAATATAAATCGGCCAAAATCGATGAACACATTTGTTTTTTTAATATATTTTTTTTTTATTTGTATTTTAGCAAAAAGTAAGAAATATTGTTTTTTTTTTTTGCAAAATTGATGCTCTTTTTTTGTTTATAGCGGTGATCAGAAATGACACAGAGGTGACCAAATACCACCAAAACAAAGCTCTATTTGTGGGCAAAAAAGGACGCAAATTTCGCTTGGGTACTGCATCGCACGACCGCGCGTCAGTTAAAAGGACGCAGTGCCGAGTCGCAAAAAGTGCTCTGGTCCTACAGTGGGAAATCCATCCGGGGTGAAGTGGTTAATCATGGCCATGGTTAAGGCCTGACAGCCAAAAAGCATTGGCTGTTTTACAGCTATTATGCATGTTATTTCAATAAAGGAAGATCACTAGTTCAAGTTATCCTGAGTGCCCACTGTTCCTCCAGTGATTCATGTCACATGGCAGCATTCGCAGCCTGACAGTCTGAGCACCGGATGGAGCTGAGAATTTTGAGAACTGTTGACAGAGCGGTCTTCCCTGTGGTCATCATCTTTAACCTTGCCTCACTACTTAGTAAGTTACTGACCTAGAAAAAGATGGAAGGCAGTAAAGTGTAGACACTGGATATGCTAATGCTTGTTCTAAGTCAGAAGGATAAGAGTGACAGTGCTGGATTATATACCTTCAGAAACAGGTCAGTAACATCTCCCATACTGCTGTCATGATGGGTCCCTTTTGAGAGCCCCAATAAAGCATTAATAATGTGTCTGTTAATCCTTTAAAAAACAAAAATGGCCTTATGATAAAATCGCCCACCTGGTCATACAGCTAATCAAGCCATCAGCAAATGGCACCAGACACTGTCCTGATTGTCACACACCTGAAGGTGACCTGGAACAATGCAGAGAAATGTTACACTGTCCTGCATACTCTGTAATTACATTGGTTAAGAAATGTAGATGTAGAACAGAAATACCAAAATCCTAAATTTTTTATGAAATGTTAAGAGAACTAAAGTTAAAAAATAATGCTGTATGTAATTCTTCAGCATTGAATGGATCGAGCAAGCTATCTGTGCAAAGCAATGCCAAAAGTGGCGAATATGCAAAGCATTTTGCCTGCTCAGTAATTCCTATGGATCACTGCACTTTGCACCTCATTCTGCAAGCTATAATTTACTTGCAGGAAGTCTTCAACTGATTGTTCAGTTCTATATCTCAGTTCATGTATTGTACAACAGAATGTGCCCCATAACCTACTTGTATGTGAAAAATAAATATAACAAATCAAAAAAGTGGCTGTCATACAAATCAATTTACAACCAACATGAGAAAGGTGCACATGGGAAGGACAACACTAAAATTTCCCAACTCTCAACCCAAATAGCCAGCATAATAAGCCTGAAGAAAGTAACTGTTACTCAGGCACCCTTATTTAATGCCTATTTTCTTAGATGGACCTCTAAGATTTTTGATTATGATCCCCATGTTTAATATAGAAACTTGTATTATTCTGCTGTAGTGTAAAACAAAATGACAAAAAAAAGCCTAAAGAAAAAGTTTCAACAATTAGCTTACATACAGAGGTTTTTGTTGCACACGATACATTTTCAAATGCGTGTAAAGTGAACCTTCTGTGTCAAGATCCTTCTACAAACTGCAGTCCACAATTCAAAACTATCTGAGCTCCCAACCTGGGATAAGTACAGAATATAGAAATGTGTACACTGAAGGAAGGCTTAGCTTACAAGTAGCCCCAACCTCATTAGAGGTCCCTAAAGGTCTTTTTTTTTCTTTAATCCAAATGCTGAAAGTTTAATTACATTTTATGTTCTGACTAGCTGCGCAGAGTGCTTGGGAATTTTTGCATTGTTATACACATAAAATGGAAATAAACATAGAATTCTTAAAAACGTCAGATTGCCCAAAAAAAAAAAAAAAAAATCATGTACTTAGCCCAGGATTAGTATAATGTAATTCTTAACTCCTTATCTCTTATAGCTTATGCTCTTTGGAGAAAATCGTAGACCTTTTAACACAAATGTCAATCATTACATGTGCAGTGTGTCGATTGCTACTTTACAGTCAGGGAAAGTCCTTCTTCCCCTTTGTTGTTGACAGAGAACCCACCACCTCCTCCCTTTCTGACTCACCTCCCTTAGGGGTTTTCTTCTTAAGACGACGGGTCACCAAACTCCTGACGTCTGGGTCATCCTTAAACTTCTTTTTCTGGATCTCTTCGAACCACTCTCCAGACACGGCGTGTAGCCATTTCACATCTCGCTTGGAGGTCTCGAGTTTGCTGAAAAGACAGAAGAGGGTTTGTCTAGCGACTGCGCTCTGTCAGAGTTTTCCTCCCAATGCTGCATGTTTATTAGAATAATTAGACATTGTGCAGACGCGAGAGATACAAACCTGTTGGACCAGATGTTTTGTGACGTCACCGGCACAGCTTATGAAGGTGACACTCCTGTTGGAAGAGGACGCTTGCAGATGTTGCAGGGGACAGGGATGTCACATAACACGGGTGATGCTAGTTAGGTGATCCATGAGGGAGTGTAGACAACTGGGACCATGTAAACAGGGAGGCGCAGCTGCTGTACAGGTTAGCTCAAGGCACATCTGTCACTGTGGCAGATTATTTCAGCTTTGTGCAATGTTTACAGTACAGATTGAGAAATCAGTTTGATCACTGCCAATGCTAAAAGAGATTTTGAAGGCTGCTGATTGGGAGTATTTAGGATCAAATACAATATCGTACTGGAGGACTACCCAAAATGAAAGAACTACTCAGATAACACTGGATGTTTGAGATTTGTGAGGTTATGTAAATCTAAGGATTATTTTGATAAAATGGTTTAAGAAACCTTTTGCATTGCTTGCAAAGTAAAATATAACAGAAAGCACAAAACGCCATTGCAACCAGTCAGAAAGAGACGTTTACTAATTTGATTGCAGCAAACTAAAATGTGATTGGTTCTCATGAGCTATTGAATTTTATATTATGCTGTTTAAAAATTCAATTACTTTTTTTTAATATAAATATATGAAGGAGTCTTGGTTACTCCCCCCTTTAAGGATTAAAAAAAAATACAGCTGTGTGTGAAATAGCAAAAACTATGATCCCTGAACAAATGGAATAAATCCATTAGCGTAAAGGAAGTGCATGCCAGACGTCTGCACTTAGCCGTCAAGCTCTACTCAGTCACCACTTTGTGGGTGTGTTCACCATGACAGTCACACGTGAATGCCCAGACTGTGAGAGCGAAACGCTGAGTATGAGCTGTCTGCACACAAATGGGTTTTCTGAGGTTTTCAGCAAAAGTACTTTATGTTTTGTCTTTCAAAATTTAGCTGTTCTAGCACACACAGGAAAGACGTCTTTGTGGTTAATATGTTGTTTAGCACTGCTAATAATTATATCAGAAACAGGTAGAATGTGTAGTAGACCATACCATTGTTTAATAAGCTGTATCTCACAACTTTTTCTGTACTGGGGAGTATAGCCAGCTATACATGCAGTGGTGGCCCATCCATAGGGGGCGCATGGGCGCCGCCCCCCAAAGCTAGTCACCAAAAAAAAACAAAGGCCCTTTAAAAAACGATACAAAAAAAAAATGGTCCTTTAAGGCACTGTAGGGGCGCTGGACACAGCTGTCTATGGGCAGCATGACGTCTATGCAATCACGTGATTGCAGGTGAGACACTTCAATTTCCTGCTTTTGAGAGCCCTTGAGGCGCAAAGCAAAGCGCCTGAACACTCCCATCTTACAGTCATTCTCCTTGTTAAGGGGTTTTTAACTGGCACCACTGTAGAACATGGGCGTTGCTTTCCTCGGAGCCGCAGCGTCACTTCCGGTTTCTCTGTGCCAGTGGGAAAATGGAAGGGCAACCGCGGCTCCGTCGATGGAACACACGGCCTGAGAATCTCTAAATGGTAGGTTCATAGTCAGACAAAATGAAAGAGAAAAATATATTGTCTTTTATTAGTTATATTTATATATTTCTTTCAAAGGGTTTACCACCTGATCTGTAATACTGAGCTGTATACCATGATCTGTAATGCTGAGCTTTAGACCCTGATCTGTAATGCTGAGCTATAGACCCTGATCTGTAATGCTGAGCTATAGACCCTGATCTGTGAAGTGGAGCTGTATACCCTGATCTGTGAGGCTGAGCTATATACCCTGATCGGTAATGCTGATCTATATACCCTGATCTGTGAGGCTGAGCTATATACCCTGATCTGTGAGGTTGAGCTATATACCCTGATCTGTGAGGTTGAGCTATATACCCTGATCTGTAATGCTGATCTATAAACCCTGATCTGTGAGGCTGAGCTATATACCCTGATCTGTAATGTAGGAGATATATACTCTGTCCTGTGATGCTGGGGCTGTATACTCTGTCCTGTGATGCTGGGGCTGTATACTCTGTCCTGTGATGCTGGGGCTGTATACTCTGTCCTGTGATGCTGGGGCTGTGTATACTCTGTCCTGTGATGCTGGGGCTGTATACTCTGTCCTGTGATGCTGGGGCTGTATAATCTGTCTTGTGATGCTGGGGCTGTATACTCTGTCTTGTGATGCTGGGGCTGTATACTCTGTCCTGTGATGCTGGGGCTGTGTATACTCTGTCCTGTGATGCTGGGGCTGTATACTCTGTCCTGTGATGCTGGGGCTGTATACTCTGTCCTGTGATGTTGGGGCTGTATACTCTGTCCTGTGATGCTGGAGCTGTATACTCCTGACACCATGAGTGGAAGCAAGTGGAATACAGGGGATGGAGTGAGTGTATTTTATAAGGGGTGGGGCTTATGAGAAGTGGGAGGGGTCAAAAAGGAAGGGCGGGAACTGGCACCCTCCCCATCCTAAAACGTCAACAGCCGCCACTGTTTACATGGATATCAATACAGCCAGTTCAGCAGGGACCAGCTGAACTTTGATCTGTGTATGGGCAGGCTGGTTGTACTTAAACAGCCTGTCGGATTTTTACATGTGATTACTGCTGGTGGCTGTAGCTGCCAGTAGTAAACATTGTGTTCTCCCAGCCGGGAAGGTGCCCTGCACCCCCCACCCAGAACAGGCAGAACACAATAGCACTGCGGGAGCCTTTACCCCCCCTCCCCAAACACTGGCTGGGTTGATGGAGGCATCAAGTTATTTACTTTCCTTCCACTCAGCAGTTGTACCGCCCTCTAACCACTCCCCCTCAAGCTGCAGTGGCAGAGGATGGGGTTGTACACATGCCACAGCCATGATGCCTTGCTTTGTGGTGTAGCAAAAAGAACACGGTGGTGTGGGATTTTAGGGGTTAAAACAGGCGTCCAGGAGGCAGCATAACAGCTCCTTGAAGATTGCAGTGATTCTAAAGGCTGAAGGTTGTTCACCTTCATGCATACTATGCATAAACAACCACCTTTGTGCAGTGCCCCCCAGCCCCTCCAATGCTTACCTGAGCTCTCTCCGATCCAGCATTATTCACGATAGCCTCGGCTGTCGCAAGACTCTCCCTCCTCACTGGGTGAGACAGCAATAGGAGTTCATTAGCTCTGTGTCTTATGGACACAGAGAAGCGGCTCAGGAGTGAGCCCGGTAGCTCCACGGCAAGCAGCTTTCTCTGGGGGGACTGCTCGAGGCGTAGGAGCCAGGAGTGCCGGTGGGGGACCCAAACAAAACAGGATTGGAGCTGTTCTGTGCAAAACCACTGCACGGAGCAGGTATGATCGCTCTTCAGAGGGCGAAGCTTGTGTAAACCACCCCCCTGGTTAATTTGAAATTCAAGTCTTATCAAAAAAAAAGGGGGGGGGGATTTTTACATTTGAGTCAAGTAGCAAAATGATTCCAGTGGCCAGAAATATTGGAACAAAGTATTTAAAAACAGGTTGTAGAGTCTACAATGATTCACATAAAAATGACAACAGCCTTCTGCTTGGTTGTAAAAAAAAGAATACATAAAAAAAAAATGTGCCCCAATGAATGAGAGGTTTATTAGAGGAATCTCTGATAGGAAAGAGACTTCCTGGGCAGGAAGCATGACAGATCTGGCATACTGCTCACCTTTCTTACCAGTGCATGTGGTGCAGTGCCAAACCAAACAGCACAGCACATTGTCCTGTCTTTATGCATAACATAAAATTCTGACATCTCCTTCCCTCCATTCAAATTTTACCATGTTATCTGAAAATTAAAGGAGATGCCAGATTTGTTCAGGTATATATACATCTCATGAAGTTGTTTTTTTCCCACCACCAATGCGCATATCCCTTACGTCTGGTTAAAATGTCCCTGGCAGCAGATGTCAGCCCGGTAACACTTTATACAATATTGGTGGCATCAGATTTATGTCTGGCCAAAAAAAAAAAAAATGCAGTACATGAAAATTTTCTCATGTTTTAGGCCCCTTTCATATGGGCATCATCTGTCCACTGATCCGCTTTCTATGATGTCATTGCTGGTCTTTCCTACTTATATTTTTATGCCTAGATATAAAGCTGATCCAATGGCTTCAATACTTTAACTGAATGGAAAACTAGGCAGATCAGGAATTCTGATGCCACTCCTGACATGCATGCTTGTACTCGCTCATTGACTCAGAAAATATGGCAGCTGGAGACAGATGAATAGTATTTTTAGCAGGTTAGCAATGGCAGCCTACATATTTTTTGCAGTGTAGGCTTCCTTTAACATTCCATTGTACTAGAATGAATCCAGTATGATTAATGTTAGTTTGCAGGAAGGTGCCTAAAAGGAGTCAATATGCCTGCTTGTTTCCCCTAACCGTGATCATATCCCAAGGTTAACTGAGCCAGCCAGGTGCCAAAAGTTATAGGTTTCTAAGTTTTCCTGTGTCCTCGGGTTGACCTGAGAGCTAGGCTGTAAGGGTTAATGTTTTTCCTGACATTTTCTGCTGGGTTACCACCCCCTACAGGTCAACTAACATTAAAGGGGCTGCCTGCAGGGTTTCTCAACAAGGGTTTCATTAAACAAAGCAAAAATCTGCCTCTCAGATATGTTCCCTCTGCCACCACTGATCTTTATAGCTATCTCTAAGGGGTAATTGTCCCCAATGTCCACAAGTGTAAAGAGCAATTTTCCCATTGGCCATAACACTATTGTATCATGAGTTGCAGATACAGTAATTTGTAGCAGAGGTACCCTGACACCGGGAGTTATTTCAAGGGTTACTCTGTTAAAAAGGTTGAGAAAGGCTGCCCTTGAGAGTTCCTGGGCAAAGACTGCCAAAATGTTGCCTGCTCCTCTGCTGAAGTGATCACCCCTTTGGGGGTGCTGGGGCCTAATCGGGGTTCCTGGAGAAGGTCTAGAGCCCTTATGGACTTGTAGCTGCCAATCATGGATGTACTGCCTTTTTGGATTACTACTAATCATGGACTCCAATATACTTTTAGTGCCTCCTATGGATTATTGCCTTAATGGACTCTCGCATTAAGAGGAATTGCTTTCTGGACTTGCCTTCTGCATAAGGTATGCACAAGCTATGAGATGTTGGAAAAGCTCTGCACATGATTTGTATTGAAACTGCCTGTATTCAGCAGTAAAGGATCTTTATTTACTTGATTTGCCTGGTCTGAAGTCTCTGAAGGGGTGCAAGCACAGCATATCAAAAGAATAGAGCTAGCAATACAACAAGGGGACTGAGCTAGAGGAAGATGCAATACAAGGGTCTAACACACAGAGCACTGTCAAGAGGAATTTAATGTGTTCCTGAAGTCTACAGTATTTTTGTCATATCAAGGGAGCCAATCAGCCAAGAGATGGGTGACTGACAAAGGTGACGGTTACTCTGGTAATGAAGGGGGTTAAGTACTTGCCACCTTCACTAGCAGCTGATTCCCCAATCTTTGGGTTTGGACCCGTGGCACTGAGTGCCTAGGGACACAGCCTGGAGCATGGGGGAGATGGATGAGGTATCTCGGGAGAATAAGAGCAAGCATGGTAGTTGGACAAGGAGGGAGCGTTTCCTGTATCCCATATTAACAGAGGAACGGTAACTGGGAGAGAGACATGTATTGCTGGATTGGTGGAGCCCGAGACATGTATTGCTGGATTGGTGGAGCCCGAGACATGTATTGCTGGATTGGTGGAGCCTGGTACAGACTCAATGATACCAGCCTGAAAATGCTGCACACCTGGGAGTGGTGTCTTCTATGCATAAAACTGTCAGAAATGTATAGAGCGTCATCAGTGGAAAGGAGTCGGCTTCGGAACTGAAGGAATTAACAGTGTAAAGGCAGCTCACTTCTTAGTTCGGGAGACTTGCTTTAATGCTGACTGTCACATGACCACAGCTCCAACTAGAGTCCAGGCATTAGCGAGTGCAGCTCCACTTATCCCCCACATGGGCGCCCCAGCCCCACCTACAACTTACTGTCATTTCTGTGTCTGTGTGAGGCTCCTGGGCACAAGGGTGAAGCAAGTGGTTAGGCAGGGTCAGAGGGGCAGTAATGGGGACTGTACACAATCATGTGCCTCTGAAGTGGCATCTTGTGAAAGGCTAAAGTCACTTGTTTGGCAGCAAAGTTGTAGATAGCTTCTTAAATAAAGCATGTGGCTCCCTGAAATGTAATCGACATTAGCGGATTTGAAAAGTGCATATACTCACATATATAAAGCACCCCAGAAACCCCAAACCCTCAGACAATCTTTCCTTTTACTTCAACCGGCTCCTGTGGTCAAAAGCTTAGGTCGGCCTCCGCTGAGGACTTGCGAGGCATAGAAAGCTGCAGAGGACAGACACAAGCTCTTAACAGGAGTTGGTTGAGGAGATCTGCATTACAAAAAACCCTGGGTCTCACAGTGCTCCATAATGGGTTATCACATTTGAAAAGTAAATGTTATGTTTTTGTATATTGTGCTTATGGAGCATAAACCTTAGATATAATCATGCAAGATCAGGCTCGCCTTGAGGGCAACCATTGCACAAAAATCAGCAAAAGAATGGGGAACTAGCTGTACTGGTAGATCAGATGAAATTGTTGTGTCATCTTTATTCTTAGGGGCATATACATATTTTATCTAAATTCAATAAAAATACACAGAAACCTTGCCAAAAGAAAACATGATCACTAAAGCTGCAGGGCTTTGGTGCTTCATTTTCTGATATAAATTTTTTTGCTTATTATTGGATACAAAAAAAAAAAAAATCAACAAAAAAACAAACGTGCGTACAAAATGGTATAGGAAATTTAAAACATTTCAGCAAAAAAATGAAAAAATAAGGAAAGAAGGGCTTGCTACAGAAATTCTGTGTAAATAAAAAATAGCTACGTTGTAATCAGAGGTCCTTGACAGCTTCAGCTAACTGCAAACCCTAAGGCCCCATTCACACCTTGGTGTTTTGTAGCTTGAAGCCTGAAGCTACAAAACGCTGGAGGGGGAAAAAAATCAATGATTCTCTATGGAAATGGTTCACATCTCCACTCAAAAATGCCTGAAGCCAAAAGCCTGAAAGCACCTGAAGCTCAAACAAGTTCTGGAAGTATTTTTTCAGGCAGATTTGGGCGTTTTTCTGCTTTTTGCATCGGTGACCTTTTGACCTGTACAAAATTGTGGCAAAAATCGCGGTAAAATCACACGACTTTCTGCCTAAAAACGTCACACTCAGGTGTGAATGCACTCTAAAGACTGGTTCACACCTAGGCGATCCGACTTCAGAGGCGACTTTGCTAGACGATTTGAACGTGACTTTGGGCGACTTACAACGTGACCTGAAGCGACCTCCATGCCAGGCGACTTTGCCTGTGGCCATGGAAGAGAGGGAGGAGGGATGCTTTAAAAAATTATTTTCTTTTTCCTGTAAAGTCGCTTCTTCATAGATGGTGATCCGACTTGGAAGCAACTTCCATTGATTTCTATGGGCTCAAATCGTCTAGAAGTCGCCTTGAAGTGGTACAGGAACCTTTTCAGAAGTTGCCCTAAAGTCAGAGTGACTTGAGTAGTGCATATTAAGACCACTCATTTCAATGGGATTTCTGATGTCAAGCGATTTGAGGCGACACAAGTCGGATTGCAAATTGCTTAGGTGTGAACCGGCCCTTAATTTAACATTTTTTAACCACTTAACAACCGCCCCATAGACAAATGACGTCTACAGGGCGGTTGCTTAATTCTGGGAGGACGTCTATTGACGTCCTCCCAGAATCGCGCTTCCCGCGCGCCCCCTGGGGCGCGCACACGAGAACATCCATGACCGTCGGGTCCGGGGGACCCGACTGATCACGGATCGCGGTGAATGGCCGCTGTGAGCGGCCTTTCACCACGTGATCGCGCCGTCAAATGACGGCGTGATCACATGTAAACAAGCCGGCGGAAGCGCCGGCTTCTCTCTCCTCTCCGCACCGATCGGTGCAGTGTGAGAGGAGAGAGGGGGCAGAGAGGACACGCTGCAGCGCTGTGGGCGATGTGCAATGCCCACAGCGCTGCCTAGTGACAGATTGCAACCCCCACCATGCAGTTACCACCCACCCTAGTCAGCCCAGGGGGCCTGGGCTGCCAGTACCTACAAGAGCACACGCGCGGGGTCCCCCGCGCGCCCTGCGCGCTAAGACCCTCCTGCAGTTATCTGCAGGAGGGTCTTAATTCGTTGG
>BLSH010215964.1:707959-719022 GCA_018402905.1 Glandirana rugosa | reverse complement strand
ATAATAAGAAAATTGGTGAACTGTTGACCCGTGAATTTGGGGGAATTGTTGGTCTGGTTAAAAGTCGAAAGTCGCGAGAGTGTGAAACTTACTGTTAATGAGTCAGTACGTTGTAACATGGGTATACTTTAAACGCAGGAAAAAAAGTGTGTTTATCTCGAAAGAAAACCACCATAAATTAGTAGCGACCCAAAAAATAAAAAACGCGATATTAATTTTTTTCTGGCTTTTCAAAGACAATATTTTAAAACGTTTAATCATTAAAAAGAAGTATTTAAAACCGGTTTTAAATACGACGATGGATAGAAAAGTGTGATCAATTTTCAGTGATTGGCACCATAACTTGTAGGCTCTATAACTTTCACAAAGACCAAATAATATCCACTAATTTGTTTTTTTTTACCAAAGATAGGTAGCAGCATAAATTTTGGCCAAAATTTATGAAGAAAAATTACTAATTTGCAAAATTTTATAACAGAAACTTTTCGGTCTTTTTTTAATTATAGCGCAAAAAATAAAAAACCCAGCGATGATTAAATACCACCAAAAGAAAGCTCTATTTGTGTGAAAAAAAGGACGCAAATTTCATATGGGTACAATGTTGCATGACTGAGTAATTGTCATTCAAAGTGTGAGAGCGCTGAAAGCTGAAAATTGGTCTGGTTGTTAAGGGGGTTTAAGTGCCCAGTTGTCAAGTGGTTAAAAGAATAATATGTTGCTAATATAATTCATGTTGTATTATGCTGGTAGAGTGATCAGTGCAGAACAAACTGACAATGCCTCTATTACACAGACCAGAGTCTTGGTTGTTAAACTGGAAGAAGGCCTCGGAAAAAAAATGTATTGAAAAGGAGGCCTGTAGTTGTGAGCTCAGTGGGTTGCAGATCGTACAAGATGCACCCAAAACCCTTAACTGGCCAAATAGATTGGTTAACACAACTTAAAGCCCTTAAAGGCCCTTAAAGTACATAAGAGCAAGTTATTGAGTTCTGCGTTAGTTACAGGGCTGTGGAGTCGGTAGATAAATGTTCCGACTCTGACTCCTCGGTTTTTTGTACTTCCGACTCCGACTCCTCTGTATTAATATGTGAATGTATTTTATACATTCCTTGAAGGAAAGAAAGGCAACATACATGTCATTACCACAGGACTACTGGCTGGGAAGCCAACAGTCTACTGTAGTAGCAGCAGGCATAAACATCAGGAACAGGAACTTTACCAGTTCAAAAATACAAACCACATTATTTGGTTGTTTTAGAACAAAAACAAAGCTTATCTATATGAACCAAAAACAAAATCTGTAAAACCTAGAAATGGTTTATATTAATCTTGAAATGTAGTTATAAGCTTAGCAAATGCAAATCAATTCAATGTAGAGTTCTAAGGAAGAGAATTGCCTCTGCCAGATCCTCTTTCATAGAGGCTCTTAAGTCAGACTTTATTATTTTTAGGGCTGAAAATAATCTTTCGACACTGACTTGGGTGGGTGGCATTGCAGTAACTATTCTGGCCACATCACTAACAATCTCTGGATAAACAAAGATGGCTTCTTCAACAGTAAGTTTTGATGAGCGAATATACTTTTCAACTTCTTTTAGTGCTTTATAAAACTCCCGTTGGAATTTTTTTATTTGGACATTTACTGGTTCTGTAATGCTTATGCGACGTCGCTTTCCTTTAGCAACTTCCATTTTGTCTAAGAAGGAATCAAAGTCTAATTCTTTGTTTGAAGAAGATGATCCTGAATTACCACTATTGCTTAAAAGAACTTCATCCTGTGGAGGTATTTCAGGCCGTAATCCCGACTCCGACTCCAGGTACCCAAAATTTCCACCGACTCCGACTCCACAGCCCTGGTAAGTTATACTATACTTTAAAGTCAAATTTTCTTAGTTTTGGATAAAAGGGTGATGGGTTGAAGACACTGTCATGTTCTCATTAGGTTCTCCTCTAAATGCCCTCATTACCACTGTCACCTGGAATGAATGTGAGGGCAGATGCAAATTTATGAGCTGCCTCCAGAACAAGAATAGCGGGGGAATCAATTTAAAACCAATGATCATTTTCTAACAAGGAAATTTGAAGGAGCAGGTTGAAAATGAAATATTTTCCTCAAACTAACAGATTTCTAAAAGGGAATGAGGTTTTAGTTCAGGAAATTAGGTTCCAAACTAAATTTCAAAATACTTTTGAATGACATTCGTCAAGTCAAACGTATTGATAAGAATTTTCCAATGAACATTGATTCCTATGGCCAGCTTTAAAAAGCATCTAACTACATGGGACAAAGTACTACATGTACTTTGTCCCATGGGGGGGGGGGGGGAACACCTTCTTTAAAGTGTTAATAAACCCATGGGCATTGGGTAGCAACATAACTTACATGATTGCTGGTCAGTTTGTTTGTCAACCCTTTACTTTCTGCACTTGAAGAATTTGTCAAGTACCATTCCACCGATAGGGTAGATTGTAAGCTCTAACGAGCAGGGCTCTCTGATTCCTACTGTTTTAAAGTGTATTGTAGTTGTACTGTCTACCCTCAGATTATAATGTGCTGCGTAAACTGTCGCCGCTATATAAATCATGTATAATAATAACAATAGGTGGGCTACATTTCCTAGGAGGGTCTCCCTGAAGGATCAGTGTAACCATCCTGATACGTGCGCACCCGACTGGGACTACACATTTATGTGAAGATCAATGCGCTAGAGTGGCCCGTGATGGCATGGATGGCCTCAGCTGTAAATCAAACACCCGCTCCACCCACCACCAGTTATATTGACAAGTGGTTCCCTTCTATGATATGTGCATAGTAACATGTAGTTCCAATGCAAGCCAGAACCTTGTTCTCCAAAATTGAACATAGTGGCTCAATGATATTGAGGTCTAGCGACAGAGGAGCCCAAGGAAGTGGTGAGAATAGTCTGCATGCTTGTCAACCACAATTTGACACTACCAGATGTGTGAATCGGAGCATTTTCATCTTGGTAAATTACGCTGTCTTCGGAAAACAATGTCTGCACCATGGGGTGCACATGGTTGGCCAAAATTTGTACATAGTCGCTGAAAGGGACTCTACCTTTCAAGGTGATGATAGGGCCTGTAGAATACCAAGATATGGCTGCCCAAACCATGATTGTGCCACCACCATGCTTTACCGTTGGGACAAGACAGTCCTGCTCGTAATCTTGGGATGGTGTTCGCCACACGTAAACACGTCTTGTGTTTGGTAACAGTCTGAAGTGCGATTCATTGGACCGTATTATTATTATCATTATTATTATACAGGATTTATATAGCGCCAACAGTTTGCGCAGTGCTTTACAAAATGAAGGCAGACAGTACAGTTACATCACAATTTGATACAAGAGGAATCAGAGGGCCCTGCTCGTTGGAGCTTACAATCTAAGAGGGAGGGTCAATTGATAGAAAAGATAATAGCTGTGGGGGATGAGCTGATGTAGAAAGTAAAACCGCGTATTAGTTAGAAGCAGCATAGGCTTCTTTAAAGAGAGGGGTTTCAGGGATTACAGTCTTCCATTTATTGATAATCCATAATTTGCACTACTCTAGCCTCTTCTGAGCATTAATATCGGTCATAAGTGGTATGGCAATTGCAGCTTGCCTGTGAATGTTTTGCTTATGGATTACCCTCCACTCAATTTTCGTGGACACGGGCTTTGGAAGACAGATTGAGCTCTGCAGTCACTTTTGCAGCAGTTGTTTTCTTATTCTGGGTCTCAATCACGCACAACGTACTTTTGTCTCTTTCGGTCAGTTGACCATGTCAACCGCGCATCTGTTTATCAGACAAAGTTTTCCCACAATCTTTATATGCCGTCATAACCTTTACTACTGTACCTTGCAGCAAAGCAAATAAATTGGCAACTGCAGCCAGAGGCACCTGCTAAGTGGGTACCAACAATTTGCCCTCTTTGAAAATCCGTAAGCTCTGACCTGACTCTGTATTACTAGCAGTGCATGCAGTGAATGACATAAGTGAGGCTTCCCATCTGTTAGCTAGGTATCTCATCACACAGTGGAAGCAGAACAATGTTACATCATTTCTGCTTTCAACGCGAAACACGGCGTCACTTTCACACCTGCAAATCATGTATTGTTTCCATATTTTTGTCCAACTAAGGTAAATGTTCGGGGGCTAAATAAACTAAAACAAATAATGTGCAAATGCAGCTAAGCATATGAAGCTGGAGGAAATGTCCAATTATTAGCGAAGGGGTTTAATACTACTTTATAGAGGAGCTCCAGTCCCTTTTGTGTTTATTAAAAGTTAACAGCTAAAAAATGTGTAGCTGCTGACTTTTAATAAACGCACACTCACCTGTCCCACTATCCAGCGATGTGCTTACCCGAACCATCACTTCTTTCCCTTTCCTTTCCCTGGCATTTCAACTGTGGGCACTCAGCTGTGATAGCTTGCAGCTTCGCAGCCGGGTGTGCACTGCGCATGCGTGAGTCGAGCTGCGTCTGCTGGGACCTGTGACGTATCCCAGAAAACTGGAGGGATGGACGGGGAGAGGGGAACTTCCTAGGCGGTCCGAGTGGAAGTGGGAGTGGGAACCGGTCAAAACTAGGTACCTGCTTCCCTCCAAAAAATAACATGCCAAATTTGGAGTGTTTAAAGTGGAACTTCCCCTTTTGGGTGGAGCTCCATTTTAAATCTTGCTATGATAAAACCAGAAACTTGTTATGATAGAAACCAGAATGAAATGGATGACCTACACATGCTCATTCTTGTCTGTTGTGCTGATCATCTGGCTTTATTACTTAGAGTCACCGACCTGGAACAAATTTACAAATGGAAAAAAGTCAGACTTTTATATCTGTATTCCTGTTCCCTGATGAGCGACACAAGAGTATTGAAGGAAGGAGCAATCAGCAATGGCTACCTCCATGTTTCTCTAATGATGGGTGTACTTTAAATAAAGACAGTTGTTGAAAGTTCAAGGTATGATGAGATTGCTGAGGATAGTCAAATTGTATAAATACGGTAAACAAACTCGTAGGGAAACAACGCATTCTTAATTTTCATCCACCTTTCATAGGGAATGACTCACGTTACCTGTCGCCTGAATACAACACACGGATCAAGTTTAGAAGCATTAATCATTGTTCTTCTCTAGCACTGTCATAAACTCCAGAAAATAATTAACTCGCCCACACATACTGTATATATGACTCTTTGGCTTCCATGCCATTATTTGCATCACTGAAGCAAACTTCACAAAATATAAACTTTTAATGAGAAGGATCCCTGGGCAATGGACTAAGGCACACATTAAATAAACATTTTATAAGCCATTTTACACTATAGAGAGGCTTGTCAGTTTGGCTTACATGAGCAATCTGGTTAAAAAAAAAATCGCACTGTAACTGCTTGAGTTTTGGCCTCCTTGTTCGATTGAGGAGCATCCTTAGTGCAGATTTGGGGTCCATTATTAATGCCCAAAAAAGGCTTTATGACTACACTACCCTGAATAGAGGATTGTAGGGAGTCGCTAAGCAAGATTTCCATCTATTACTCTTTTTGAAGGTCTGCTGTTCTTACAAACGAAACAAAACCAAAGAAATTCCAAGCTCAACTTACTGACCAGCTTGCAACCAATCAAATTATCCTGTCTAACAGTTTGCGTTAAAAACAGGGGTTTAGTTTTCACACATTTGCAAATGCATGCATAAGCCACAGAGCCTCATCAAGGCACCCCATTATTCTCTGTAGTCCTAACTCTAAATCTTGAGAGCCTCCACAGCTAAGGCCAGTTATAGGTGAGGTTAGTGGCCGTTTGTTTGTTCTGTTGAAATATTGGCGAGGGGACACATTGGACACCTTTGTTCTGATGCTATATGCTGGGTGTCCAGTGCACCCCTGTGCCTTTAGGAAGAGGTGGGCTCCTTACAGGCTCACCTGCCCTCTGCCTATCCATTAGAATGCATGTGCTTTCACTGTGGAGGCTCTCAAAATTTAGAGTTAGGAATACAGAAAATAATGGGGTGCCTTGACGGGGCTCTGTAGCTTACGCAAGTATTTGCAAATGTGTGTAAACTAAACCCGTTTTTAATGCATACTGTTAGACAGGATAATTTGGTTGGTTTCAAGCTGGTTGGTAAGTTGAGCTTGGAATTTCTTTGGTTTTGTTTCACATGCAATGCCCTTCCATGTGCTCCTTGCTGCAAAGGCCAGCTGCCATTTGTTTGTTCTGGTGTTATCACAAAGCCTTTGGGAAATCAGAAGAGACTTCACACCTATTGTTTCTGCACAGTGGATTTGATTTTCTGCGGACTTTTTCTTTATTCCTATTTCAACCTACTGTTTGCTTTATATAAGTTTATATTCAAAAAGATGGTTTATTTATGAAAAGGTCTTAAGCACAGTCACTTTATTTCATAGGTAAGATAAGGTCCTATGCACAGCCACTTTATATTTTATTTAATATTTTAGTTTTTTTACGATAAGGTCCTATGCACGGTTACTTAATAATAATAATAATAATAATAATAAGCTTTATTTTATATAGTGCCTTTAACCACTTCAATACTATGCACTTAGAGCACTTTCCTACCAGACCAATTTTCAGCTTTCAGTGCTGTTGCGTTTTGAATGAGAATTGCGCAGTCGTGCGACGTTGTACCCAAACAAAGTTTTTATTATTTTGTTCCCACAAATAGAGCTTTCTTTTGGTGGTATTTGAACACCCCTGCGGTTTTTATTTTTTGCGCTATAAACAAAAAAATACCGAAAATTTTGAAAAAAAAAAAAATTGTCTATTTCTGTCACAAAACTTCGTAAATAAGTACATTTTCTCCATCACTGATGGGCGCTGATGAGGCTACACTGACGGGCACTGATGTGGCAGTACTGATTGGCACTGATGATGAGGCACTTATATGCAGCAATGATGAGCACTGTTAGGCGGCACTGATAAGCAGCACTGACGGGCACTGATATGCAACACTGACGGGCACTGATATGCAGCAATGACGGACACTGATAAGCGGCACTGATGGGCACTCATAGGCGGCACTGGGCACTGATAGGTGGCACTGATAGGTGGGCACTAGTAGGTAGCACTGGTGGGCACTGATATGTGGCATTGGTATGCACTGATAGGGGCACTGGTACACACTGATAGGGGCACTGATGGGCATATGTACTAAAAGGGGCCATTGTCTGGTGGTCTAGGGTGGCACCTGAAGGTGGCACTGAGTGCCATTCATATTGGGCACTATGCCCCTTACCTGGTGGTCTAGGGTGGTCTCACTGCTGGTCCAGATCGGCTCCCTGGTGGTCCCTGGTCGGCTCCCTGGTGGTCCTGGGCGGGCACATTGTTGGTGGTCCCTGGGCAGGCTCCCTGGTGGTCTAGTGTGGCGATAAATCATCAACACAGACCCTCCCTGTCAGGGGAGCAGCCGATCGGCTCTCTTCTACTCAGGTCTGCAGACCCGAGTACAGGAAAAGCCGATAAACGGCTTTCCTGTGTTACACTGTGACCAGCCGTGATTGGTCACGGCTGATTATTTGGTAAAGTGCTTCGGATGGAACCACCGATCGCCGCGATGCGCGCCCCCCCGGGCGCGCGGCGGCTTGTTATCCTGAGGACGTCATATGACGCCCAGTCAGGATAACTAAACCACTTCCCAGCCGTCATTCTGCATACGGCGGTCGGGAAGTGGTTAGAGGTGGCTTCTCAAAGCGCTTTACAAGGAAAACACAAGAAATACACAGGGTAACAGGAGATACACAGGATAAAACACAAGAAATACACAGATAACAGGAGATACACAGGATAAAGCACAAGAAATACACAGGATAACATAACATAAGGGTTAAGGGACAATTAAGTGAAAGCTTGTCTAAAGAGAAAAAAGTTTTTAAATTAGCTATTTGGACTGGTCTTATGTAATTGATGGGGGGTGCCAATAAGCATGACTTCTGTCTTGCCACTGTTTAATTGTTTATATTTTATTTATCACTTGTCATTTAGGATTATTGGTTGAGTGCAACACAGTATTACCCCATCAGTGTTCCTGGCTGAAAATTCTTGAATGTATCTTGCACATATGCATGTACGCGAGTACAAAACAAATTCTAGCTCCAGAATGCAAACATTTACCATTTTGCGTGCATGTGCATATAAAACACTAACTGGCAACTCAGATTTCAGTCTTTTTTTACTCATTTATACGCAGTGCATGTTTATGCACATGTGTGTATAGGCACATTGATAACAACAGGCTGCATTTAGATCAGTAAAAAACAAACTACTTGCATGCCTAAAAAAGCTGAGTTTTTAGACAGAGGTGTGCAAGAGGCCTAATTTATATGTTTTTCTGGGGACATTATGCACAAAGATATCCTTTTCTTTTCTGTTAGTTTTATGGAGTGCTCTGGTATGCCAAAACTTTATGTTTCAACATGAGCAGATCTGAGGCAATTTCAGTGTCACTGTGATCATGGGTGGTGTGAAAAAACAACGCTGCAGAGTGGACAGTTGTTTCTACAGTAGCCAGGCTCGGAGAGGCTACTTCACAAGCCCATCCTACCTTACTTCATCCTTACTTCCTGTCTGGTAAAACATTATCAGTGGGACAGGAAGTGAGGGGAAATCTCTATAAAGGAACACCAGCAAAAATAAAAAAGCCCAACAGGGGTTCTAACCCTTCCCAACTCAATCCAAGAAAAAAGTTTTGGCTGAGCATATGAGTACACTCTAAAACTTGATTCTGTTTGTTTTCTAATGGAATATACGCAGTCCCAAAACAATGATACGACGACGTAGACAAGTAATATTTTTCCTATAATGCGGCGGTGCTCTGACTAAAGCTGTGAGGCGTATATTTCACACGCCCAGCTCTACTGGAGCCAACAGTACATTGATGTGATCACTGTGTCTGAGCAAGTCTATCCAGTTCTCACAATTATAAAGTCATTGCAAAATAGGACATGGTAAAAGTAAAAAACTGCAGCCTTGTCAACAATCATACCAAAATGGCATCCTACATACTTTTCACCATGTTTGTTGCCTAGCTATGAGATGAAACCAAAACACAGGCGGGGCAGAAATAAAATCTCACACACTGATGGATTTTATTGTTTTTTAATTAAATATCTAGCTGGAGTTGCACCTAAAACATATTTCATTTAATTTTCCAGTAGTTCTCATCCTGTAGTTTCATGTGACTTTATGAGATGAACCAATATTCACCAATATTTCTATTCAACAGACACAAGTGAAATGACCTGGACTAGGCCTCAGTCATGTCACTAGAAGCTGGTAAGAGGGCTGCATCTTCTGTAGAATGTTAAAGGTGTCTACCTCCATTTTACATGTACAGACAATCCCCAGGTTACAAACATCTGACTTACAAAAGGAGGGAGGCAACGGGAAGTGAGAGTAAATATACCCCTAGGAAGGAAAATTCACTCCTGTAAGAGTTATCATTGGAAAAAGGCAGTGGTGGCCCATGCATTGAGGGCACACGGGTGCCGCCCCTCTTATGCCTGCCGCCACCCCCCTATGCATACACCCAGCTGAGCTATATACCCTGATCTGTGAGGCAGAGCTGTATACCCTGATCTGTAATGCTGAGCTATATACCCTGATCTGTGAGGCTGAGCTATATACCCTGATCTGTGAGGCTGAGCTACATACCCTGATCTGTGAGGCTTAGCTATATACTCTGATCTGTAATGCTGAGCTGTATACCCTGATCAGTAATGCTGAGCTATATACCCTGATCTGTAATGCTGAGCTATAAACCCCGATCTGTAATGCTGAGCTGTATACCCCGATCTGTAATGCTGAGCTATATACCCCGATCTGTAATGCTGAGCTATATACCCCGATCTGTAATGCTGAGCTATATACCCTGATCTGTGAGGCTGAGCTATATACCCTGATCTGTAATGTTGAGCTATATACCCTGTTCTGTAATACTGAGCTATAATCCCTGATCTGTAATGCTGAGCTATGATCCCTGATCTGTAATGCTGAGCTGTATACCCTGATCTGTAATGCAGAGCTATATCCCCTGATCTGTAATGCTGAGCTATATACCCTGATCTGTAATGCTGAGCTATATACCCTGATCTGTAATGCTGAGCTATATACCCCTATCTGTAATGCTGAGCTATACACTCCGATCTGTAATGCTGAGCTATACACCCCGATCTGTAATGCTGAGCTATATACCCCGATCTGTAATGCTGAGCTATATACCCTGATCTGTGAGGCTGAGCTATACACCCTGATCTGTGAGGCTGAGCTGTATACCCTGATCTGTGTGGCTGAGCTATATACCCTGATCTGTGTGGCTGAGCTGTATACCATGATCTGTAATGTTGAGCTATATACCCTGATCTGTAATGCTGAGCTATATACCCTGATCTGTAATGCTGAGCTATATACCCTGATCTGTGAGGCTGGGCTATATAGCCTGATCTGTGAGGCTGAGCTGTATACCCTGATCTGTGAGGTTGAGCTGTATACCCTGATCTGTGATGTTGAGCTATATACCCTGATCTGTAATGCTGATCTATACACCCTGATATGTAATGCTGAGCTATACACCCTGATCTGTAATGCTGAGCTATACACCCTGATCTGTAATGCTGAGCTATATACCCTGATCTGTAATGCTGAGCTATATACCCTAATCTGTGAGGCTGAGCTATATACCCTGATCTGTGAAGCTGAGCTCTATACCCTGATCTGTAATGCTGAGCTATATACCCGGATCTGTGAAGCTGAGCTCTATACCCTGATCTGTAATGTTGAGCTATATACCCTGATCTGTAATGCTGAGCTATAATCCCTGATCTGTAATGCTGAGCTGTGTTCCCTGATCTGTGAGGCTGAGCTATATACCCTGATCTGTGTGGCTGAGCTGTATACCATGATCTGTAATGTTGAGCTATACACCCTGATCTGTAATGCTGAGCTATATACCCTGATCTGTAATGCTGAGCTATATACCCTGATCTGTGAGGCTGGGCTATATAGCCTGATCTGTGAGGCTGAGCTGTATACCCTGATCTGTGAGGT
>BLSH010215964.1:689307-707949 GCA_018402905.1 Glandirana rugosa | reverse complement strand
TAGTCACATATATCGAGTCGTAATGTCTAGTACCATATATCGAGTCGGAGTGTCTATTCCCATATGTCTAGTCCCATATGTCTAGTCCCATGTGTCGAGTCAGAGTGTCTAGTCACATATATCGAGTCGTAATGTCTAGTACCATATATCGAGTCGGAGTGTCTATTCCCATAAGTCTAATCCCATATGTCGAGTCGGAACGTCTAGTCCCATATGTCTAGTCCCATATGTCGAGTCGGAGTGTCTAGTCCCATATGTCTAGTCCCATGTGTCGAGTCGGAGTGTCTAGTCCCATATGGAATACCCTTATCTGTGAGGCTGAGCTATATACCATGATCTGTAATGCTGAGCTATATACACTGATCTGTGAGACTGAGCTGTGTACCCTGATCTGTATACCCTGATCTGTATACCCTTATCTGTGAGGCTGAGCTATATACCATGATCTGTAATGCTGAGCTATATACACTGATCTGTGAGACTGAGCTATATACCCTGATCTGAAAGGCTGAGCTATATACGCTGACCTGTAATGCTCAGCTATATACCCTGATCTGTACTGCTGAGCTATAGACCCTGATCTGAGAGGCTGAGCTGTATACCCTGATCTGTGATGCTGAGCTATATACCCTGATTGCTGAGGCTGAGCTATATACCCTGATCTGTAATGCTGAGCTATATACCCTGATCTGTAATGCTGAGCTATATACCCTGATCTGTGAGGCTGAGCTATATACCCTGATCTGTGAAGCTGAGCTCTATACCCTGATCTGTAATGCTGAGCTATATACCCGGATCTGTGAAGCTGAGCTCTATACCCTGATCTGTAATGCTGAGCTATATACCCTGATCTGTAATGCTGAGCTATAATCCCTGATCTGTAATGCTGATCTATATACCCCAATCTGTAATGCTGAGCTATATACCCTGATCTGTAATGTTGAGCTATATACCCTGATCTGTAATGCTGAGCTATATACCCTGATCTGTAATGCTGAGCTATACACCCTGACCTGTAATGCTGAGCTATACACCCTGATCTGTAATGCTGAGCTATACACCCTGATCTGTAATGCTGAGCTATACACCCTGATCTATAATGCTGAGCTGTATACCCTGATCTGTAATGCTGAGCTATATACCCTGATCTGTGAGGCTGAGCTATATACCCTGATCTGTAATTCTGAGCTATATATCCTGATCTGTAATGCTGAGCTATATACCCTGATCTGTGATGCTGAGCTGTATACTCGGTCCTGTGATTCTTAGGCTGTATACTCTGTCCTGTGATGCTGAGCTGTATACTCCTAACACTATGGGTGGAAGCAAGTGGAATACAGGGCACGGAGTGGGTGGATTCTATAAGGTGTGGGGCTTATGAGACATGGGAGAAGTCAAAAAGGAAGGACGGGGGTTTTGGATTTTCAAAATCCAATTGTCATAGGGACAGAAAGGGAGGTGAAATTTTCTGTACAGGGGCACAGATAGCAAAGCAAATGTTACAGGGGTGTTAACCCTTCTCTATGTTATCCAAAAATTGTAATTTATTTTTTTTTTGGTTGGAGCTACACTTAAAAAATGTACCTGTTCCAACTTACAAATTTAACTTAAGAACAAACCTACAGACTCGATCTTGTTTGTATTTGTTACCTGGGGACTGCCTGTACTCCTTTTAGCTCAAATTAAAAAGCATGATGGCTGTACTGGGACTTGTTTTAGTTCTCAGATAAGTACCTGACCTACTCCTAAATGGAGATTACTCCCATATGGGAATCAGACTTCTTGAGCCGTTGACCCCGCCATTCCTCCCCACTTTGCCTGCCCCCCCTTTTTTCCCCTTTCTCCCCTTTTTCCTAGACACCTAGTGTGTATATTCCTTTCTCACAAAATAAAAGAAAAAATGCTACCTGTGCGGACCTTTAGTGCAGCTGCTTTGGGACCCGGACGTAGTTGCCTTACACTATTTGAGGTTTCTATTTAACCCCCACCTCATGGTAGTTATGTGCCTACCATTATGTGACATCTTCTTGGTATGTACATGACAGACATGTTCTCCTATGGGATTCTCTACTAATACAGGTCAAACGCACCATGGATGCCACGGCCCTCAGCCTTTAAGTAGGGTATGTTATTGGAAGGATATTGGCCGGTGGCTTCAATGCTATCTATAAAAAAAAAAAACCTTTTTGTATTTGCTTTTTATATCACTGTTAATGGTTATCATTAACAATGGACTGTCATGCCGTACTACATTGTCAAGTTGAATACCTTAAATTAAGAATTTAAAAAAAAACCCCACTGAACACAGGTCAAGTAAATTCTGGGAGGTATGAATATTGAAAGGTACACTCCATACAAACTTAATATCTAAATATTGAGGTGCATACAGTGAGTACAGCCTACCTGCCCATTTTTAAAGTAGAACTATAGCCAATGCCTATGATAATGCACCATAACAAAATAAGGAAATCTTGAGGTCTTAATACCCCCCTCATCACCTCAGCAAGCTCTCAGACTTGGCCTCCTATTTCCTGTAATTGGGTGACAGTGCTAACCTCCAGTTCTCAATTCAGGGCAATGTTGTCACCCTTGTGCCTGAAAGAACTTTGCGGGACATTCAACATAGCGGGGTCGTAATTATCAACACTCACCACAAACTTGTAAAAGGATCACATGGAGGATGACCCATAATAGATATCTAGCCACATTGTATGAAGAGGCCAAAGAACCCAGAGCATATGGTTGCAGAATGACTGCAAGGAAAGTTACAGAATATGCCACTAAAGAATTATAAAATCCTTCATGATGAAAGAAGAAGCTGGAATTAGGCAGAGACATGAGTGTAATATGTGTAAATATCAAACTCAAATGAAGTATACACTGTGTTCCAAAAATATACCAGCTACAGGATGTGATGTCACCAGAAGTGATGTAGCAACAGGAAGTACCTGCCTCAATGCGTTTCATCTGGATTGGACATCTTCAGGAAGCTCCTGCCTTGCATGTGGTTTTGTTTTCGTATCATGGACACATTTGATATATAGCCATTAAGAACATGGACACTTATTGATATATGGACTGTTCAGTTTATATCTCTGTATTATTTATTCATTATGAGTGCATACATGAGTGGTATATTTTTGGAACACCGTGTATACTTCATTTGAGTTTGATATTTATACATCAACCTGTTAATTCACTGCAGCATGGTTTACTGTTCTGAAATAACCACATGTGCTTTACAGGCACATTACTTAACTGCAGCAGCTGTTTTTTCTTAATCTGTGTATATATAGTTGTATTTGTTTTGTTCACACCGCTTTATTTAATTTATTAAATAACAGATGGTGCAGTAGAGCACACATTAAATGAGTGTAGTATGAGAGGAGGTAAAAGTAGAGCTAAAACAGATGGGCACCACAGACTTTCACTAAAATGAATTTACAGCATAGTGATTAATTGACCAGGAGCAAGCATGCAGTCAAAAGAAGTCCAAAAAAAATATCAAAATTTTATTTCTGAATGCTTGTTCTAGGTCAATGATTCACCAGATAAAGCGGCCATGTTTAGGTCAACAGCCCTGGAGCCTACACCTAAAACCATGTCGACATTGGCAACTCCCTTTTATCTGTTGTCACTGGTTCCCTTCAAAATTGATTCTGTTTAGGGCAGTGGTAGCTGCTCCATTAGGGGTGCAGGGGCGCTGCCCCCCCTCCCAACCCCTTGTCCCTGCTCCCGGCCCCTAATCTACAGTAGATCACAAAAGGGAGTATACCCCTCACATTTTTGTAAATATTTTATTCTATCTTTTCATGTGACAACACTGAAGAAATTACACTTTGCTACAAGGTAAAGTAGTGAGTGTACAGCTTGTATAACAGTGTAAATTTGCTGTCCCCTCAAAATAACTCAACACACAGCCATTAGTGTCTAAACCGCTGGCAACAAATGTGAGTACACCCCTAAGTGAAAATGTTCAAGTTGGGCCCAAAAGTGTCAATATTTTGCGTGGCCACCATTATTTTCCAGCACTAACCCTTCTGGGAATGGAGTTCACCAGAGCTTCACAGGTTGCCACTGGAGTCCTCTTCCACTCCTCCATTATGACATCACGGAGCTGGTGGATTTTATAGACCTTGCGCTCCTCCACCTTCCATTTGAGGATGCCCCACAGATGCTCAATAGGGTTTAGGTCTGGAGACATGCTTGGCCAGTTCATCACCTTTACCCTCAGCTTCTTTAGTAAGGTAGTGGTCATCTTGGAGGTGTGTTTGGGATCGTTATGTTGGAATACTGCCCTGTGGCCCAGTCTCCGAAGGGAGGGGATCATGCTCTGCTTCAATATGTCACAGTACATGTTGGCATTCATGGTTCCTTCAATGAACTGTAGCTCTCCAGTGCCGGCAACACTCATGCAGCCCCAGACCATGACACACCCACCACCATGCTTGACTGTAGGCAAGACACTTGTTTTTGTACTCCTCACCTGGTTGCCACCCCACATGCTTGACACCATCTGAACCAAATAAGTTTATCTTGGTCTCATCAGACACCAGGACATGGTTCCAGTAATCCATGTCCTTAGTCTGCTTGTCTTCAGCAAACTGTTTGTGGGCTTTCTTATGCATCATCTTTAGAAGAGGCTTTCTTTTTGGGAGGAAAGCCATGCAGACCAATTTGATGCAGTGTGTGGCGTATGGTCTGAGCACTGACAGGCTGACCCCCTACCCCTTCAACCTCTGCAGCAATGCTGGCAGCACTCATACATCTATTCCCCAAACACAACCTCTGGATATGATGCTGAGCACGTGCATGCAACTTCTTGGTCGACCATGGCGAGGCCTGTTCTGAGAAGAACCTGTCCTGTTAACCCACTGTATGGTCTTGGCCACTGTGCTGCAGCTCAGTTTCAGGGTCTTGGCAATCTTCTTATAGCCTAGGCCACCTTTATGTAGAGCAAAAATGTAGAGCAAAAATTCTTTTTTTCAGATCCTCAAGAGTTCTTTGCCATGAGGTGCCATGTTGAACTTCCAGTGACCAGTATGAGAGAGTGAGAGCGATAACACCAAATTTAACAAACCTGCTCCCCTTTCACACCTGAGACCTAGTAACACTAACGAGTCACAGGACACTGGGGAGAATGGCTAATTGGGCCCAATTTGGACAGTGAGTGTACTCACTTTTCTTGCCAGCGGTTTAGACATTAATGGCTCTGTGTTGAGTTATTTTGAGGGCACAGCAAATTTACACTGTTATACAAGCTGTACACTCACTACTTTACATTGTAGCAAAGTGTCATTTTTTCAGTGTTGTCACATGAAAAGATGTAATAAAATATTTACAAATTGTGAGGGGTGTACTCACTTCTATGAGATACTGTACATGCAGGGTGCCGGACATATGGATTTCAATGGGTTTTTTTTTTTTTGAAGCACATGATTAGAGCCTGAGGCTCTAATTGGCTTCAAAAAAGGGTGGGCTCGAGGCGCAGAGCACTGTGCCCTGAGCCCACCCAATTGTGTGACATTAGCAAATTAATATTCGTTAATGTCTTGCTTCTCCTCCCAAACAATCAGGAAGCAGGTCCTGAGACCCGATTGGCCGGGACTTAGTCTTAGGACTCTTGGCCAATCGGGTCTCAGGACCCACATACTGTTTGGACGGGAGGAGAAGCAACGGCACTGGCTGTTCCCTCAGGAAGCGGGAGCGAGGAGCAGCAGGTGGAGGGTGCAGAGGGGCAGCAACAGCTCTTTATGCTTCCAGGAGCCCTACCCCGGATCCAGCAACACCTCGTAATCGGCCTAAGGTGAGGCCACTGATCGCCACCTTCCCGTTCATCTCCCGCAAGGGGGGGGGTGGTAGAGCGAGTGAGGGGGCCAGGTTTGTTTGCTGCCCCCCAAAATATTGAGCACCAGCCACCACTGGTTTAAAGGATGATTTATAATGAAATGCAAATATCACTAACCTCTCTCAGTTATACTGCGTAGGCTTATACACATCCATGGCTGACATGTTTTGGCAATTCATAAAATATGGGCCATGGTGTGAAGCTTATGGTACCCCACAGCGTTCTCTCTGCTACATGCAGCAGAGAGAACTACATAATAGGAGGGGACCTGGTCATGTGACTGTGCTTTCCTCTTAACATGTTTTCCCCTCTACACATTTATTTTTATTGCAGTCCACCAGCTTCAAAAAACTTCAGAAGCCACTGAAGTGCAATGTGGAAGGCACCCTGTTGTACTTTTAAGCAGCAGCAGTATGGCCATAGTATGAGCATTTACTACTGCTTTTTAAACTGATCCATAAAAATTCTAAATGACTTAGCCATTACAGGCACTTCTGCTTATACCGGAGTTGCTCTATAAAGTACTTCCTCGGAAAGATTTGCATTGTTCTATGATGACATTGCAGGAGACAAGTTCAAGTACC
This sequence comes from Glandirana rugosa, assembly GCA_018402905.1. Lineage (NCBI taxonomy): Eukaryota > Metazoa > Chordata > Amphibia > Anura > Ranidae > Glandirana > Glandirana rugosa. The sequence continues at coordinate 701,517 of BLSH010215964.1, read as the reverse complement.
TGTAATCTTATAATTATCATATACTGGCTTATTGGGGCAGGGATTTCCCACTTACTCTGGCAAATTTAGCTCAAGGGTGTTGTAGAAATTTAGGGTGTATTATGTATTGTCACAGTGTCTCCCAGTGTTGGTTTACCGGTATTCGCTGTGTACAGCGAATATGGCTTTAACCGATACTGAGGAAAGGCCAATACAATGGATATCTTCCATCAATTGATAATTACACGCTACCGCCCGATCATCCCGGCCAGCAGGCGCCCTGTGCGGTTATCGCTGGAGCAAACGCTGGTCTGGATCTTTGAGGTGCAATGCACGTTCTGTGGCGCGGGTGTATTACCGTCAACCAGGGGGCCCCTGTCTTCTGTACAGATCGATCTGCTTGGCGGCAGTTTACTTGCGTTATGGAATTAGTATTGCCTTTTATGTAAGGATAATGATCTGTGGGCTTTCTGTGGCATCTGATCAATGTGACAGAAATCTACAGCCATATTCCTTTGTGTTGTAATTTACCCTTTAATGGAACAGTAGCATAACCCTTATGGAATGTAGTTTTATAAGAACTGTATTTGGTAGGGGTTCATTGTAACTGGCAGGTTACTGCATGTCTGGGGTAATGGTTGTGTGGCCTTTGTTAGGAGAAGCACATGGCTTCCCTGCCGGTCAGCTGCCTCCCCCATACATGCATGCCTTTTCCTATTGTATAGTTTGAATGTAATCAAGTGTGTCATTGATTGGTTGTATTTGTATTTGAGCTCATGTCATGTGACTGTGCCTTGGAGGCTGATTGGCTGATTGTGGAGCCATGTTCCTTTTGTTAAACCTGTCTGACCAGTATAAATAAAACACAACAGCCAGAGCCAGGCAGGACAATCCCTGCTATCGGCTATGTGAGATGGAGCAATCTGTGTCTGTGTGTGTCTGCATCAACACAGGTCGATGGAATGCATTATGCAAAAGAGCTGAAAAATGTGCTTATTAGCGCAGGCAAATTATAATGCATACAAGGTATTATAATTTCCCTAACAAGGGACACATCAATTTAGACATTATTGTTTAACATGCACTTCCTCAATCCTTACCAGGTTTAATCCATCACAAACAAAACAAGTATCTGCTCCCAGTCACGGTCTCCCAACTAGGAAATGTCAAACAAGCAAAAATGACTGTAAATGTCCAGGCATATAAAGCCCCTATAAAACTGCCTGAATTAACAGGAGGGGAACACAGTCCAGGACTCTGGGTGGCAAAGCAATTTTCCCTCTCTATGGACAATAGATACAGCTCAAAGTTGAACTTCCCCGGTTGTTCAAGCTTCATTTCTGTTCACTCACCTGTTCTCTGTTCAGCCAATAGGAGTGAAGAAAAGTCCTGTGCAAGCTCCAACTGGATTTGCTTCCCGCAGTAGCCAATCACCAAAGCTGCCACATGGGAAGGAGAGAAGTATGTCACATGCTCCCCATACCCAGAAGTACCAGATATTTCTCTTTGCTCCCTTTGGATTTAATACTGAGCCATTTACCTGCAGGAGTATGAATAGGTTAATTGCCGACTGGGGTGGCCATTTTTGACGCCCCTGCTCCCCAGGGCAACAAACATATGGTTGCAGTTACCTAACTTTAACAACCAACGATCCTGTGAAGCCCATCTACCAGTGTCCTAGCAACCAGCTTAGGAATGCTGCCCTAAGTATACAGGACAACATTACCGAGCTGCAGTGAAAAGGGAGTGTCTGGTACAGACATTTCAGCCTTCAGCTGGCCATAGATGGATGTATTTTTTTTTTTTTAATCAGGCAGCCAGCTGATCAAAAGAAAAAAAAATGAACGGATTCCCCCATCCACACAATCATGGTGGATGGAGGGATCTTCCCCGCTGCACTATTGTATTCTGAAAGCAGGGGTACCTCCGCTGTCAGAATACACTGATCAACACAGCAGCCGATTAGCTGCAGCGCTGATCGAACATGAATTTGTCCATGTTCCAGTTCGAGAGATGCCGATCCTTAGATCGATTTCTCTCTAGTGGGAACGGCCACAGATAGATCAAAATTCCACTGGTCCCTGCTGAACCGGCCAAATTTCTATCCATCTATGGCCACCTTTAGTGCCATCCCCCAACAAAGTGCCACCTGAGGCACTCACCTCACTTTGCCTTTGCCCTATGATTATATGTTGCTCGTACCTCATTTTATTATTCATTGTGTGATATTCTTAATTTTTTAGCTTGTTTTCTGAAATCTGATCTGTGCCTACTTACTATGATAGTGCCTACCATCTACCTCCTGATTGCCTTCTTGGGTCATGTGATGCTGCTACCCTCGTTGATCGAGGGGTACACAAGTTGTGATTGCTTTGTTATTTTATATATGTAGTGGGTACTTCTCCAGGCTGCCTGTTGTGTCCCTGCATGGGTCTCCATCTCTCTAGACACACACACACACACACCAGGTTACTCTGCCCCTTTCCTGTGTTCCTATTGGCAGGAGGAAAAAAGCCAAAAGAAGGAGCAGTTACAGGAACCAATCAATGGGGCTTTGACAAGCAGCAGTTGCAAAGGAGAGTGGAATATGAAGTCCTAGCACAGAGCTGCCTCACTGAACTACAAAACCCAATGGGCATTGCATCTAGAAAAGTGAATCATGGGAGAGAGGATAAAAACAGCCTGCAGACCAGCCCCAAGCCCTCTTGTTTCCTGGATCCCATCGTGAGAGCCCCATCCTGTTGCTGTGTGAGGGGACTGCAGCCTACCAAGGGGCACACACCTGTGGCTTCAACCCAGAGGGTCAGAACACTGCCTGCTTCCAGAGGGATGCTTTGTAGCAATGCTGAACGTCATGGAATCAGCCAGTTCACCAGGTCAGCAGACTGAAAGCCACCGTGACACATCTGCTGCCAGGAGAGTCGTTGGATCGCTCTTTGGAGGACTGCTGAATGCGTAAAGGATTGGTGAGGGGGCTTTTGCCCAGGAATCCCATTGCCTTCCATAAGCACCACATTTGGACACTGTACACAGACATCCATGCTATTCATTAGTCTGCTGCTGCTTGTAGTTCCACAGAGTTTAGCATTTCTAAGTCAGTGATCACTGGTAATTCAATTACAGTTTATTGCCAAAAGAGCTCTGTCTATTGATAATACACCATCTTTTGGGATCAGCTATTTACTTCAACCATTATTCTTTGCATGCAATTACAATATCAGAGAGCTAGCTGAAGACCTTTTGGATTATCCTTCAGTAACACTGGACTACTCCAATTTCTCTCCCCACTTTGTACCCAAGTACCTGTCACCAGCCCATCAGAGTACCCAAGTACCTGTCACCAGTCCATCAGAGCACCCGAGTACCTGTCACCAGCTCATCAGAGTACCCGAGTACCTGTCCCAAGGCCATGCCTCATAAAATATACATTGGGGTGTTTGCTTTTCCAAATAGGGTCATTTTGTGGGTAATTCCACTGTCCTGGTGCTCCAGGACCTTCAAAAGTGTGATAGGTAGGAATGAAATTAGATGTGTAGGTTATGCTCCTAGAACGCCTGAAGGTACTACTTCAATGTTGGGCCTCTGTATGTGGCCAGGCTGTGTAAAAGTTGCAAACATGTGGTATCGCCATACTCAGGATGTGTTAGAAATATCTTATAAATTGACCACTTTGTGTAAAAACAAAAACATTCTCATTTTCTTTCCACATGGACTTGTGGAAAAAAATGAGCTGTTCAAAAGACTCATAATGCCTCATAGATTATACGTTGGGGTGTTTGCTTTCCAAAATGGGGTAATTATGTTGTTAATTTTACTGTTCTGGTGCTCCAGGGCCTTCAAAAGTGTAATAGGTTGTTAGGAAATGTTATGTGTAATTTATGTTCCTAGAACACCTGACGGTGCTCCCTGCATGTTGGACCTCTCTATGTGGCCAGGCTGTATAAATGTCTCAGTATCACCATACTCAGGACGAGTAGCAAAATGTATTTTGGGGTGTGTTAGACATATCTTCTAAATGGACCACTTTGTGTAAAAATAAAAACGTTTTCATTTTCTTTCCACATATTTCGAAGACTTTTGGAAAAAAATGAACTGTTCAAAAGACTCATAATGCATCATAGAATATACATAGGGGTGTTAGCTTTCCAAAATGGGGTCATTTTGTGGGTAATTCCATTGTCCTGGCGCTCCAGGGCCTTCAAAAGTCTAATAGGGCGTTAGGAAATTATATGTGTGATTTATGCTCCTAGAATGCCTGATGGTGCTCCCTGCATGTTGGACCTCTCTATGTGGCCAGGCTGTGAAAAAGTCTCACACATGTGGTATCGCCATACTCAGGAAGAGTAGCGGAATGTATTTTGGTGTGTAATTGGAAGTATGCATATGCTGTGTGTGAGAAATAACTTCTTGATATAACAGTTTTGTGTAAAAAAAAATAAAAATAATAATATTACTCTTCATTTTCCCAAGAATTGTGGGAAAAAATTACAACTTCAAAAAACTCGCCATGCCTCTTACTAAATACCTTGGACTGTCTACTTTTCAAAAAGGGGTCATTTGGGGGGGTATTTGTACCTTCCTGACATTTCAGGGCCTCAACAAATGAGATAGGCCATCAGTGCATCAGACGTGATCAATTTTCAATGATTGCCACCAACTTTCACACAGAACAAATAATATACACTGGTTTGGGTAATTTTTACCAAAAATATGTAGCAGTATAAGTTTGACCCAAATTTTTGAACAAAAATCACTTATTTGCAACATTTTATCATAGAAACTAAAAAAAAGTGGTTTTTTTTTCAAAATTTTTGCTCTTTTTCACTTATTTCGCAAAAAATAAAAAACCCAGAGGTGATTAAATACCACCAAAAGAAAGCTCTATTTGTGTGAAAAAAAATGATAAAATTTTGTTTGGGTACAGTGTTGCATGACTGAGTAATTGTCATTCAAAGTGTGAAAGCTGAAAATTGGTCTGGGCAGGAAGGGGGTATAAATGTCCTGTATTGAAGTGGTTAAAGTAGATCTTCAGAACTACTCTACCTGTAATGAGATGACTGTTTATAGTTACTAGATTACTACATGAAGAACATAACATGTGAGTCAAGAACTATTTTCTGTATTGTTCTTCAGTCACTCGTCTATAAAAGAAATAATAGTGTTTGCAGACTGTAAATGCCATCAATGCAATCCTTTGCTTTGAGAGAATGCAGCTGCATTACCACAAATTGAGGAAGAGGGCAATGTTGAGCAACATATAAATATTCTACATACAGGTATTCATATACAGTTGTCAAAAGTTTGCATGCCCTGGCAGAAATTGTGAAATTTTGGCATCGATATTGAAAATATGACTGATAATGAAAAAAAAAGCGCTCTTTTATTTAACAATAGTGATCATATGAAGCCATTTATTATCACATAATTGCTTAGCTCCTTTTTAAATCACAATAACAGAAATCACCCAAATGGCTCTCATTAAAAGTTTCCATACCCTGGAATGTTTGGCCTTGGTACAGACACACAAGGTGATACACACAGGTTAAAATGGCAATTAACCACTTGAAGACCAGGTTTTTTCTGGCACTTTCTGTTTACAAGTTTAAATCGATAATTGTTGCTAGAAAATTACTTATAACCCCCAAACAGTATACATGTTTTGTTAGCAGAGACCCTAAGCAATAAAATGGTCACTGTTGAATTTTTTTTATGTCACATGGTAGCTCTAAAGCGGTTTTGCAAATGCAATTTATTTTGGGAAAAAATACATTTTAATGAATGTGGTGAGAATACCGTTTACATATGTATGCGCATCTTACACATGCGCTCGCTTCTGCGCAAGAGCGCGGAGGGATGGGGGGGTGCATTACATTTTTTTAATTTTCTTATTTCATTTTTTACTTTTTATTTTTGTATTTTTACACAGTCCCTTTAATTTTTTTTCTTTTTGATCACTTTTTTGTTCTCATTATCCCTTGTAATAGAAATAATGATGACAGGTCCTCTTTATGGAGAGACCTGGCGTCAAAAAGACCTGCATGGTTGAGTTGCCAGAAAGAAGCCTTTATTTGCATCAATGCTACAAAAAAGTCTGGTTACAATATGCCTGACAACACCTTGATGTGCCTCACAGCTTTTGGCACACTGTAAACTGGAGAGATCAGACCAAAATAGAACTTTATGGTCACAACCATAAGTGCCATGTTTGGACAGGGGTCAACAAGGCCTGTAGTGTCACGCATGCCATCCCCACAGTGAAGCATGGTAGTAGTTCACTGATGTTTTCAGGGTGTGTGTGAGCTCTAAAGGCACTGGGAACCCCGTGAAAAGTGATGGCAAGGTGAATGCAGCAGATTATCAGAAAATACAGGCAGACAATTTGCATTCTTCTCAATTAAAGCCACGCATGGGACGCTCCTGGACTTTCCAGCACGACAATGGACGCTCCTGGACTTTCCAGCACGACAATGACCCTAAGCAGAAGGCCAAGTTGACCCTCCAGTGGTTACAGCGGAAATAGGTGAAGGTTCTGACCTGAATATCATCCAGCCACTCTAGGAAGATCCAAAACGTGTGGTTAATGCAAGACAACCAAAGACATTGCATGACCTAGAGGCATTTTGCCAAGACGAATGGGCAGCTATACCACCTGCAAGAATTCAGGGTCTCATAGACAACTACTGCACACTCTCATTGATGCTAAAGGGGGCAATGCACAGTATAAGGAACTAAGGATATGCAGACTTTTGAATAGGGCTCATTTCATTTGTTTACTTGTTGCCATGTTTTTTTTTGTGATTGTGCCATTCTGTTATCCAAAGTCTGGCCCACAGGCCAATTACGGCCTCTGTTCCAGTTTTATACAGCCCCACGGGCACTGTGGCAAAATCGATGTGTTGTGGCTCTCGAGAGGCGCTCAGGACCCATGGGATCTCTGAACGCCGTGGGGCTGCACGTCCTCAGTCGGCGTTCTCTTTGAGGTTGCAGGATTTGGTGCGTTCCTTCTCCCTGCAGTGCCTGCACTGTGTCTCCACCACAGACAGCTACAAGGGCGCGGAAGATGCGCGGCTAGTAAAGCTGTTCAGCTTGCAGGGATCCTTAGTCTGTCAGAAGCACCGTTACTGGGCTTGGATCATCAGACTGGCCAGGAGAGGAAGTTAGCATTATCTCTACACTACAGACAAGTAATCCACTACTCCTTCAGACACTACTTGTGGCCCACCAGCATTGAGCACTGTACACTAGAGATCTCTGGTGAATTCTTGTTGGGCAGTGTATCAGTATAATCAGGGCTTGGGCCAACACACTTAGACCAAAACCTCCAGCACTGCACTCACATGATCCCTTCCCCATCTGGCCAATTTTTAAAATGGCGACTGTAAATAAGAGAAGGAAAGTTGACAGTTATCTTCAGATAAAATTATTTTATTAAAAAGTCAAAAACATACTCACAAACGAGCCATGAAATAAAGCATATCATGCATTTGTGGAGTCCTTCCAATCCATAACCGTATAATGTGTGGCTGGTATCTCACACAAAGATATGCTAACGCGTTTCAAGGTTTCCACCTCTTCATCAGAGGCTCTGATGAAGAGGTGGAAACCTTGAAACGCATTAGCCATCTTTGGTTGAGATACCAGCCGCACATTATACTGTTATGGATTGGAAGGACTCCACAAATGCATGATATGCTTTATTTCATGGCTCGTTTGTGAGTATGTTTTTAACTTTTTAATAAAATAATTTTATCTGAAGATAATGCGCTAGGCCAGTGCGCCATTGTTTTCGTAGCTTCAGCATCCTAATAGGCCTCGACCAGGCCTAGCAACCGGCAGTCTCCTGGATAAGCTTCAGGCCTAGCAGCCAGGAGCTGTTTACACACTTCCACCCCTGAGGTCTGGGTGGACAGGAACTCTGTCCTTGAGCCCGTGTGCTCCCTTTTTATATGAATGTATTCACCCAAAATGCAGTGGGGCACCTCCCCTGTTAATTGGTCAGAACTGCATCTATATACATGCTGTCACTGGCTGGGTTTTCCTCCCACAGTGCAATATAAGCCAACACCACTGGGCAGTGTAAAACTCTCCAGACCACATGAATCAGCACCAGAGCCCACTGAGCAGACCTTACTCAGAATCAATGCTTTCTGATAAGCAGATAGCACCTAAATTTGCCTGTTTCCTCCTCTGTTTAGCAGAAAAGCCAAAAACTATATACACTCACTAGCACTTACCTAGGAGGGTGCTACAGAACCCTGTCCGATGTGCTACTACAGGTGCCTGTGGGATCAAAGGGATGATAACCGCATTAATAATTCTCTAGTATTATTGTGATAGTAATGTAGAAATAATTATGTGCATGTAATGTTTTATGGGTTTATGATCTTAAGACTCTGATTAGCTCAGAATGAATTGCTGACAGCATACAGAATAGAAGACTTTTTAGTCTCTATTAGTAAATCAGCAGTTCATTGTTTAAATGACAAAGGTGATTTGTTATACTAATTATTCAAAGTGGTACCAAAGCCAAAATCAGAACTGACTTATACGATTCGGTCTCCCAGTAGCATTAACACAGCAGTCTATTTTTCTGAACCCCCCGGAAACTTTTTTTAAAACTGCTTATCTGCTGTTAATTTTCAATTTCCATTAACAGAACAAGTTGTCCAGTAAAAAAAAAGTGGCAGAGCGTTGACACAAGCCACTTAACACCAAAAGGGGTGCTCACAATGATAAGATTTTATTTATTTATATAAAACTTTCATCTCGAAAGAGAAAAACTGTTAGGGCTCATTTACACTTGCTTCGGCTTCAACACACATTAAGGGCTCGTTTACACTTACTTCAAAAAGAGGGCATCAGACACGCTTTGTTAAAGCTCTCTTAACGCCAGTCAAGCTCATGTCACTTGGGGCTAGTTTACACTTGCTTCGGCTTCAATGCGCATTAAAGCCCCTACTGCTTTAACAAGCTTTTATGGTGTGCTTTTGAGGCTTCGGTGGTGCCTCGATGAGGCTTCGGTGGTGCTTCGATGAGGCTTCGGTGGTGCTTCGATGAGGCTCTTTTGAAGCTTTGTTGAAGCTTGGGCCGATGCGATGCCCTGTGTGTTTGTTGATATCTCACACCTGCAATTTCTCCAAAACAAAGCAAAGCTAAAGCTGAATTACAGCCTCTTAAAAGCCGCAGGTGCTTCAAGCGAGCTTCAAACAAGCTTTGTCTTTGAAGCCTGGCTAAAGCTACATGGGGTATAATTTTTGATGCGAAGCTGAAGCGCAGCTAAGCCAACGCAAGGTGTAAACAGGGCTGTAAGCTAACCATTTTATTTAGTGACAGGAGCTTTGACTGGTGTTAAGGGAGCTTTAACAAAGCCTGTCTGGAGCCCTGTTTTGAAGCAAGTGTAAACAAGCCCTAAATAAAATGATTAGCTTACAGTCCTGTTTACACCTTGCGCTGGCTTTGCTTCAGCTTTGTGTCAAAAATTATACCCCGGGAAGAAGTCTATCTCAGACGAAACCGGTCGGGCGACGGCTACACTTCGATATCGCTGCTCAAGAGCAACCTCATATTACGTAGAAGCTTGATATCACCATGCTTGTAAGATCGTCTGTGATGTAAGTGCAATTTTAATACATTTTAACCACTTGTTTTACAGATTCACACTATGTCCTTCCTTTATCTTTGGATTGAACATGTGAGCTGTGGTGAGAGAGGAGCAGTGTTTGGTGGGATTCCAGTATGACCTCCTCCCAGCTCAGGTATATCCAGGATTTGGAGGAAAATAGAGAGTCTTACTCACCTGCTATTTTTGACCTCCCGTGATAGGTGTGTTAATTTTTAGGGGTAAGCGTGCGCCTTATCCATTGCTGGTGGATGCATCACACACACACACATCTTATTGCATGCTCACGGTGACAACTGTATGCAAAATCTGGATGTCATTTTTGTTGGTTGCTGACTCATACCAAGATTTAAAGCGGTAGTAAACCCATCCATTTAACAGTTTAAAAACCAGTTCCATTTCCGGCACGTGCCGGAAATGTAACACTCCCATTGGTTGTGCTCTAAACCAAACTGTCAAACCATCCAATGGCTGGTGTCATAGCTGATCACATGTGCAGTATCATGGCTGTTGTAGATTAAACAGAGGCCAAGATGGCAGCTTCCTTGGCTGAAAATTATAGGAGGGTTTACTACCACTTCACGTGAAACAAGAAATGGACCAAGGCTCCATTTACACGGGATGCTATATCAACCTCCCCTGAACGATTTTTTTTGACAGCTAGAAGCCGACGTCTAAAACGGCCGTTTTGCATGCCGCGTTTGCGTCTAGGAGCATTTTTAAAATATATATATATATATATTTTTTTAGAATGGAAACGCCTGTAAACTAAACGGTTCTAGATGCGAGTTACCGCTTTTAGTGGGGTTTAGCAGCGTTTACAAGCTGTTTGGCGTTTCAAATGCCTCTGAACTGGCGTCTCAACCCATTTTTTTGCATTGCAAAAAAAGCCTTTAAACTCAACTGCCTGGAAACGACCTTAAACGACCCTGTGCAAATGTACTGATAAGATAGAGGAAAGTTCAGGGGCAGCTGAAAAAAATGCCCAAATGCCTCAAAACGTCAGTTTACCAGCAGCAGTGTAAATGAGGCCTTATTGTTTTTCACTACTGGACTATTTTAGAGTATTTATTTAATCACATATCCCATATGTTTGATATGTTCCATTAATAGGGTTTTTTCATTTGTTGCACCTATTCGGCTTGTTAGCGCGACACTTTTTAAATTAATTATATTTGCTTTAGGAAATGTGTTACTGGCTGGATCACTAGGTGAAAATAAAGGGGAAAAAAAGAAGAAAACGAATGCGGCCACTACATCTAAGGATCTAAAGCTGCAATATATTACATTTTTGTTTTTGGGTTTAGATGTGCTTTAAAGGGTTACTAAACCCAGGACCCCACATTCGCTATATCTGGTCTCCGAGAACACGGAACTGCAATTATTTTAGTAAATATAAACTGATAAATACCTTTTCTCAGGAGCAGTATATAGCAGTCTTGTGACTTCTATCAGTGTCTGGTTAAAGCCTCAGGACCCCTGACCCTCAGTCTGGGTAGTGCTGACTGGCCCTGTGCTGATCACATGCACCCTCCCAAGAAAATAAATATTCTCTAGCAATACACACCAAACTGAGCATGTGCAGAGTGACTTCAAAGGCCCTGTTAGATCATTGGAGATGTATTGGGGACAGTGGAAGGAGGGGAGGATCAGAGAAGACAGGATCAAACCTTGTTAAATTAGCCTTGTTACACAATGCGCAGGACTAACCCCTTAGGTCCCACAGTGAATACAACAAGCATGCTTTACTGTATATACAGACTGATTTTACTGTTGTAAAAACTCATTTTCACTTGGGGTGCACTCTGAAGAGTGATCTATTGTGGAGATCTTTTGAGTTTGACAGGTGATGAGGAAGCAACGTTGCACATGGTTGTGGGGTGTTTGTACAGTACAACTGGTCATGTTTGGTGGGTGGTAATGCTGTCCAAACGTGATGATGGAATAATTTTTGCCCTCTTATGATTCAAAGCGGCATGTGTAGACTCCATGCTTTATGCAACATAGCAGAATGGTAAAGTGGACGCTTGTGGTTCGCTTTAGTATAGCTTAATTCTGCTTACAATGCTACATTGTGATGCAAGCAGAAAAAAAAAAATGTTAGCATCACATCAAGATTATACTCATCTATTAAACATAAGTATAGAGCTGAGCGAACACCTGGATGTTCGGGTTCTGGTGGTCCGTCCGAACTTCGGGACAAAGTCCGGGTCCGGACGGAACCCGAACGATCGCACGGACAACGAACCCCATTGAAATCAATGGGGACCCGAACTTAAAAAAAAAGACGAACGTAGTGTTACATCGTAACATTCGTCTTAATTCGATATGATTTCGCTTGGTGTTCGCAGGTGAAATGGTAAGACGATACAACGTATTTCGTACCTCAGATGTGTACGGCGAAACTTAGTATTCTCCCGTTTTTAATAAGGTAGTAGTGCAAACCTGTCGTAATGGTGGGTGGTTTGTACTGGTCAACATGACATGTTTGTGGGGTGTTGGTACACGTTGCAACGAAGGAGTAGTGGACAGTTTGAGTTTTCTAGAGGTGTTATCTAGTGAGAAGTCTCACGTGGGGTTCACTTTTACTCAAAAATGTTGTCATTTTAGTC
>BLSH010215964.1:668311-678632 GCA_018402905.1 Glandirana rugosa | reverse complement strand
AGCCTTCATACTTTCCACACTCCTCTCCTGTACATACAGCAGCCTTCATACTTTCCACACTCCTCTCCTGTACATACAGCAGCCTTCATACTTTCCACACTCCTCTCCTGTACATACTGCAGCCTTCATACTTTCCACACTCCTTTCCTGTACATACTGCAGCCGTCATACTTTCCACACTCCTCTCCTGTACATACGGCAGCCTTCATACTTTCCACACTCCTCTCCTGTACATACAGCAGCCTTCATACTTTCCACACTCCTCTCCTGTACATACAGCAGCCTTCATACTTTCCACACTCCTCTCCTGTACATACGACAGCCTTCATACTTTCCACACTCCTCTCCTGTACATACAGCAGCCTTCATACTTTCCACACTCCTCTCCTGTACATACTGCCTTCTGTCATACCTGCCACACTCCTCTCCTGTACATACGGCAGCCTTCATACTTTCCACACTCCTGTCCTGTGCATAATTCCCAAACCATTTCCTCCCCACACCTCTCCTGCACATTGTATCCCATCACACTCCTCTCCTGTACATACGGCAACCTTCATATTTTCCACACTGCTCTCTTGTACATACAGCAGCCTTCATACTTTCCACACTCCTCTCCTGTACATAGTGCAGCCTTCATACTTTCCACACTCCTCTCCTTTACATACTGCAGCCTTCATACTTTCCACACTCCTCTCCTGTACATACTGCAGCCTTCATACTTTCCACACTCCTCTCCTGTACATACGGCAGCCTTCATACTTTCCACACTCCTCTCCTGTACATACTGCCTTCTGTCCTACCTGCCACACTCCTCTCCTGTACATACGGCAGCCTTCATACTTTCCACACTCCTTTCCTGTACATACTGCAGCCTTCATACTTTCCACACTCCTCTCCTGTACATACTGCCTTCTGTCATACCTGCCACACTCCTCTCCTATACATACGGCAGCCTTCATACTTTCCACACGCCTCTCCTGTACATACTGCAGCCTTCATACTTTCCACACTCCTCTCCTGTGCATACGGCAGCCTTCATACATCCACACTCCTCTCCTGTACATACTGCAGCCTTCATACTTTCCACACTCCTCTCCTGTACATACAGCAGCCTTCATACTTTCCACACTCCTCTCCTGTACATACGGCAGCCTTCATACTTTCCACACTCCTCTCCTGTACATACGGCAGCCTTCATACTTTCCACACTCCTCTCCTGTACATACTGCAGCCTTCATACTTTCCACACTCCTTTGCTGTACATACGGCAGCCTTCATACTTTCCACACTCCTCTCCTGTACATACGGCAGCCTTCATACTTTCCACACTCCTCTCCAGCATATATGGCCCTGTGTCATGCACTCTGCATTGCTTTCCTGCACATAATGACCCTTCTCATAACCTCCACACTCCTCTCCTGCAGATACTAGCCCAATCATTTTGTTTGCAAGCCTCTCTTTCACACATTGCCCATCATTGTACCCTATGTACTCCTGTAGTGTACACACAGGTTCACTCATACCCTTCACACTTCTCTACTCCTTAAAAATGTACACCATTAGCTGAAATTCTTTAACGGGAGATTTCAGGGGAGTAGTTTAATAGTGATATTTTTTTTGAGGGGGGGGTTGTTAAATTGTGGCAATTGGGTTCCTAAACAAACATTGCTGACTTTTGGCAGACTTTGGTTTTATTAACTTCTATGGACGGTATGTAACCATTTCAGGGATCAGAACAGAAGATATTTGAACATATGTAAAACTAATGCAAACTATACAAGAAGGAAAGATCAGCCCCATGTTTCTCTCAGAAGAGTTTTTTAATTCAATATCCCATGACAGAGATGTGCATTACAAGGGGATTGTGGGGGGCGCATCATACTTAGAAGCTGAGAGGACCCCGCCACTAGACATCCATTAGGAAGTGTCCACATCAGCCAGGCAGCCACGTGCAGATCTAAAGAAGGACCCTCCATCTCTGCACTGAGAAATATAGAAGGGTCAGGACCAAGCATGTCACATGACTGTACATATAGGTCTTTTAGCTTACGATTTAGTTTTTTCCACTAACAAAGTGTAGCTCCCCCATAGTGTAGGTGCTTTGCTCTTGTAGATTTTTAGTAGGAGAGGAAAAATCTAGTCAGGCCTGACTAAGTGCAGGCCTGAATGTTTTGATCTGGGCTGGGGAGTGGCTCAGGGGAGGGGCTAGAGATGGAGGGAAGGTACACTCCTCGGAGATTTCTCCCCTTGAGCTGGGAAAGCTCTAGAAGGGGGATGGATGAGGTGGTTTCCTGGTGTATGACAAGGAGCCCTGACCAATCCTCAGGTTGGAATGTCAGGGGGCAGGCCTCCTTAAATACAGCGATCTGCCAGCAGGTGTCAGGAGAGTTTGGGTGGAAGAGATGAAGATGTAGCTGGAGCTGTGGAGCAGGCCTCACCCAAGAGGGGAGCCCCCAGTCTCGGGGGGTGAACCTGAGGCCTGGGTGCAGCCAGGTGCGGGAGTCGGCTCCTGGGGTGGCACAAGGAAGCAGGAGAGCAGCTGAGGTCTACATGGAAAGAGACTCTTTGAAGGATCCAAATAGTCGGTGAGTGGCGGCCCCTGGGAGTTGGATGAGAAGGCTGAGACAGTCTGGGAGGAAAGCAGTCTGTAGAAGTCAGGAGGAGCCACCCAAGGGGAAGGAGAGCCATTAGACTGCAGGACAGGCCGGATGGGTCTGGAAGGTGGATGGGCTGGGAGTTGTAGTTCATCCAAGGCCCAGCTAGCACCAACATACTTAGTTACACAAGAGAGGGTCCATGGTTTCATGGATGGAAACCTGTGACTCTTACCCACAACAGGTGGTCCTGAGACCTTGCTGGTGGCTGCAACAGGCCTCACGATGTGCTAGCTGTGGTGAGGAAGAAGTGTCATGGAGGTCTGATAAATTTCCTTTCGGACTAGGGAGAGAACAGTGTAATGGTCAGCAAGTAGTGTACTGGAGGACAAGAGAAGTGTAACGGTCAGCAAGGAGAAGTATATATACTGGAGATGTATATAGTAGGTCCCGTGTTCAATTACTGGGCATCCCACAGTCATCCCTAATCCCTATCCAAGTTCAAACCCTAAATAAAACAACAAAACAATGTACCGGCCTGTTCAGTGACTCAGGGTGTGGGGTATCGTGTGATTGAGGGCAGTGGGCAGGTGGACCACAACTATCAGCCACTCTTGAGGGAGCACATGGCTACAAAAGTGATTCATCTGGGGAGGTAGGCTAAGGGTGTGGGGGCATTAATGCCTAGAATTTAGTTGTAAATGCATTCCCCACATGCTGTTTCTACTTCCCTACTTTCCTTCCCAGACACATGGAAGCAAAGTAAGAAAGCCCTGTACAAATTCATGCCATGTGGAGCTTACACAAGATTAAAGATTTTCCCCCATGCCCATGTGACAGTCTGACAACTGGTCACTCGGATACCCACATCTGCATTATGGAAGGAAGGGGAGCGAGTCACATGCTCCCTATACTTGGAGGTATTGGGTAGTAGTCTTTCTCCCAGTTGCAGGATAGAGGGAAAGTATATGCAAAGAGAAAGTGGTACTCCAGTGTACCTGTTGCTTTGACCTTCATGGGTGTTGTAAGGGGAAGGGAACCTATTACCTTTAGTTACTCCATTTTGTTGTGTAAATGTTGTTTTAACATTGTGTGGAAGTTTATACTGACAAGGCTTTTGTTTCTGCACACATCACATTCTGCACAATCTTGCAGAATGTGCCATCTGTGTGATTACAGTCTAACCGTTATCCTTTTTGTTGTGTGAAAAAACAAAATGTGCAGCCTCGAAGGAAGGAGGTAATGTAGAGATAAGTAACTGCCAGCAAGATAGTTGTCTTATCTCTACATGAGAAAGTGTATGAGAAATGTATTGTTCTCCAGCTGTCACTTGATCTCTGGCTTTGAGTTCACCTTGGACCCCTCTTTGAACATCTATATATATGTACCCCTATGAATATAAAAATTTACACTGACAAAAAATACTATAGGACAGTGAACTATAGGTGTATAAAGGTCTTTCTAATCATTTTATCAGATAAGTGGCCAGGTAGCACATGCCTGCTGTAAATTCTAGACAATGACAGCTATAGACCATGCAATGTGTGCGTAGACCTCCCCATTACAGCAGGAGGAAGCAGACATGATGGAACACACCGAAGTCTGGATGGCGAAGAACAGACACAAAAGAACGTTTAGTTACTGTGTGATCTGTACACAGAACTCAAGGAATCCACATTCATGTGTAAAATCCTTGAACATTACAGTCTTGGCAGCACAGTTTTACGTCTCAAATGATAAAAGGCAGGAAAAATTGTGCATGTCAGAACAAATGTCAGTGAGCCTATTCATAACATCTCCCTATACAGAGTGCACCTTGTATCACTCAATGTAATTCTACAGCTATGGCTGCTGAATCAAAGGAAGGTCAGTGATCAAAAGAACCTGGTTACAATGGCTATGAAATGGTCCATCCGCTCCACTTAAATTCATGTCAACACCTAACCACCTAAACAGATGTTTCTGCTGTGTGAAAATTACAGGGATCTTTCCAGATAAAGCAGGCACATACAGGGCAAAACCCAAGACCCTGAAACTGAGCTGCAGCATGGTGGCCAAGACCATACAGCGGTTTAACAGGACAGGTTCCACTCAGAACAGGCCTCGCCATGGTCGACCACAGTAGTTGAGTGCAGATGCTCAGCATCATATCCAGAGGTTTCTTTTGGAAATAGACGTATGAGTGCTGCCAGCATTGCTGCAGAGGTTAAAGGGGTGAGGGGGGGGGTCAGCCTGTCAGTGCTCAGACCATACGCCGCACACTGCATCAAATTGGTCTGCATGGCTGTCATCCCAGAAGGAAGCCTCTTCTAAAGATGATGCACAAGAAAGCCCGCAAACATTTGCTGAAGACAAGCAGACTAAGGACATGGATTACTGGAACCATGTCCTGTGGTCTGATGAGACCAAGATAAACTTATTTGGTTCAGATGGTGTCAAGCGTGGGTCGTGTCAACCAGGTGAGAAGTACAAAGACAAATGTGTCTTGCCTACAGTCAGGCATGGTGGTGGGAGTATCATGGTCTGGGGCTTCATGAGTGCTGCCAGCACTGGGGAGCTACAGTTAATTGAGGAACCATGAATGCAAACATGTGCTGTGACATACTGAAGCAGAGCATGATCCCCTTCCTTCAGAGACTGGGTCACAAGACAGTATTCCAACATGATAACAACCCCAAACACACCTCCAAGATGACCACTGCCTTGCTAAAGCTGAGGGTAAAGGTGATGGACTTGCCAAGCATGTCTTCAGACCTATCAAGTTAAAAAGGTTGCGCTATTAACCTAAACAAAACATACATAAATAAAACAGGTATAAGCATCAAATTAATGAGTCCATTAATACAAGTTCATGAATTGATAGAAAACTGCCTTGGGTAAATTCTTATCACATATCACATTGGTGTAGATCTTGAACACCCGGTGTTCCACTCCAAAACAGTGCATACGTTCCACCACCAGACAGACAGCTTGCTTACCAGATGTAAGCGTAATGTACGCATGTGGCTCAATACCCAGCCAAGGTTCCTGCTTAGGGGTAGTAGATCCACTCTGCACACTTGATTGCTCTGTAGGAGATGAATCTCAGCAGCCCTGATACTCTCCAGCGATCTCACCAGCAGGTGACGTTTATTGACACCGGTTTAGACATTAATGGCTGTGTGTTGAGTTATTTTGAGGGGACAGTAAATTTACACTGTTATACAAGCTGTACACTCACTACTTTATATATATATATATATATATATATATATATATATATATTTATATATATATATATATATATATATATATACATACACACACACACGGAATGCAGCACGGCACATATGCTTTAACACATTTTCTTCACGGCCACAGGCTGCTGACCATACCCAAATTGGCAGAGTGCCCAGGACAATGTTTTTTCTCTAAGGCCATGCACAAAGCATGCAATTTACAGAGAACTCTGTATTTCCACAGCCAAATACTGCTGCTGGTCTTGGGTGTGAAAAGCCCCAGGGTTGCATCTCAGATGATTATAAAGGCAGCTATGATGGGTGGGTGAAGAATATACTCAGTTCTTTCACAGAAGTACATTTAATAGCTATAGAAACTGATCATTCTATCACAGTGGTATGGGGGCATTGGGTACTCCAGAATAAATCAGAGAAACAAGGATAAGTTTTGAAGACCTTGTAAAAAAATGTAGAGGTGCCAAGTGCAGAAGTATACACAGGATGCTTATAGATTAAAGGATTATATATTGCAAACTGGATGGTATACTTTGAAAAATAAAAAATGCCATAAGCATAGGGGGGTGGTCAACTATGCAATGGGACTTCCTCCTAACTGCCATTTCCATGAACACAGGTGCTTGGCTGAGCATTAGTGGTTATGCTATGTATAGTGTGGGGTGAATAAGTCCCAAAATACTGCCAGCACCAGCTATTCGTGGGGTAGAAGAGCAAACAAAGTTTTTCTGACCCATACAATCTATATTTACCAACATCGGTGAACTGCTGGGCCTCTGCATGACCTGGAGATAGGAGTTTATTCCCATATCAGGCACTCTTTTTTACTCTTTGGGTGCTAAAACACAATCACCATTTTAAAACAAGACTGGAATGCATAGATACATTGCACAAAACCCAATTTACATAATGTATACTATACAAGACTCTGTACTGGTCTCCCAGTGAAGATATAGGGAGCAGTAAAACCCAGACAGAGGATCGACTGCTGTGTCCCCACTGGAGAGATCTGCCTTCACTTCTTGTCCTGGAGTGCCTTGCCACCACTGTCTCCAATAAAGGAAAATTAGATTAAATCCCCCTTGGGACAGCAAAAAAGGAAATCATGCTAACCTGTCAGGATTCTAACCATTTCTCCTGTATTTTCACTCTGCACCTGACAACGCATATATACAGTGCACTGCACCTGAGCTTCAGAGCACCACAACACATAGATGCAAATGTTCTGTGCATTGCGGTGTGCTTAAAAAACACATCTATTTTTTCATGTGCTGATATGCGTTTGCAGCCAGGGGAAAATGAATGGACTGTCTAATGCAATACACTTCAAGGCACAAAAATGAATATGCTGATATGCACTGTGTTTGGTGTGATTTGGGCTCTTAAAGACAAATTGAAAGACTTGCACCTTTTTCACTCTTCATGGCCTTGTACCCCTGCATATTATGATTTGTGACTGATTACTGTTTGTGCATGCCCTCAGCTACCTTTTCTGTAAGTGCAGAAATGACATATTATATTGTAATACCTATCACAGCCTATGGTGGCACTGTTGTCCCATATGTATACCTGAGGTCAGCAGTACAAACTCAGTCTCACAATACCTACAAGGCGATACATAGAACATGTAATAATTACTTGTTATTCTGGGTCTCTTCTGGTTGCTGCTGATTTGTGCTTTTTTCCCTTCTACTTCCTTTACATATAGACTATAAAAACTTATTAGACTTGAACTGAGATCAGAAAAAAAAACATTCCACTTGTGCATTACCGGACATTGCATTCCAAGTTATTGAATTAAGATATCCATAGACATGAGACATTTGTTACCCAACTGAACCAATATTAGATACTACATCTGTGACCACTTTACAATGTTAACAGATGCCCATGGCTGATTGTTTGAATTTTTCTTGAGTTGGGTTTTACTAGCTAATCTGACACCAGTTGCACGTGTTGAATGGAAGGGTGACCAACAGATGATAAAACACCAAAACTACCGCAATATACAGGCATTACCAGATGGTTCAAAAAAGATGGCAGTCTCATACAAGCACCACCTTGCCCCTGGAACCCACAGCCATAGGCTGCTATGTAACTAAACTACAGCTGCCACTAATCTGGGTAATGCAAACTGAGCAGAAGATGAAAAACTGCAAAAGAGGTCACCTTCAATGAAACTGAACAGGACATCCAGGGATAAAGGCAGCTGAAGTTATGAGGTATGTCCAAATCTCTACTTCACATGTCAAAGTCAAGCTTGGCCCCCAACCTCCCCCAAAAAAATCAGTACAGTGGCCACCATATAAGCACCAATAGGCACCATCTACCAGAAGGTCAAAATTTAGATGTAACCTCATCTTCTATGTTCATGGATGATCCATTTCAACATGCGGCCTTAAAAAGTACTACCACCAAAAAGGTATACCTGCATATTTATTTTTCATCACAGCATGAATTTTTTCATCACTAACCTAGTATCTAAGTGCCCTATTCTATATAATCTGTCTATTATATGGAGATAAACTGTGATTACGATCATCAAGGCTTATAACCTCTGTGGAGCAGTTTATGAAGTGGCACAAGAGAGGACATTCTCAATGCATATATTTTCGCCAGCACACCATGGATCTTCAAATGCAGTCCAAAGCTTTTATTGCAGAGAGATCACATCACAAAAGAACAAGTGCAACATTTCAGAGCCGCGCAGGACCCCTTCTTTAGGCATGTTGAAGGGGTCCTGCGCAGCTCAGAAACACTGCACTTGTTTCTTTTGTGATGTGATCTCTCTGCAATAAAAACTTTGGAGTGCATTTGAAGATCCATGGTGTGCTGGTGAATACGTGCATCAGGGGCATCGCTAGGTCTACAAAAGATCCAGGGCTAGAGCCCATAGCAGCAAGTAAGTAAAGAAAGTCATACACTTGGGCGGGCATACACATGTATAAATAATGTGTGTGTGTTGCATATCTGAGTGCGGATTCTCCCTTACATCAAGGTTCCCAGAGAGCCCCCCACTTACATCAGGGCCCCAGAGAGCCCCTCCCTTACATCAGGGTCCCCAGAGAGCCCCCCCCCCACTTACATCAGGGTCCCCAGAGAGCCCTTCCCTTACATCAGGGCCTCCAGAGAGCCCCTCCCTTACATCAGGGCCCCCAGAGAGCCTCCCTACTTACACCAGGGTGCCCAGAGAGCCCCCTTACATAAGGGTCCCCAGAGAGCCCCAGTGCTCAGGACTTGGCTACATAAAGAATGCAGGGCTCAGCTGTGCCCATCTATGCAGCCTCACTGTGCCCATCAATGCAACCTCACTGCCCATGAATGAAATGCAGCCTCACTATGCCCATCAAATGCAGTTTTACAGTGCCCATGAATGCAGCCTCACTGTGCCCATGAATGCAGCCTCACTGTGCCCATCAGTGCAGCCTCACTGTGCCCATCAGTGCAGCCTCACTGTCCATGAATGCAGCTTCACTGTGCCCATGAATGCAGCTCCGATCAACTCAGCTCCGTATAAAACCCTGGATCTACCTATCATCTCGGCTCCTTATATATCCTTGGATCTTTAAATTATCTCGACTCCGAATATATCCCTGGATCTACCAATCATCTCAGCACCATACATATCCCTGGATCTACCAATCATCTCAGCTCTGTATATATTCCTGGATCTACCGATCAACTCGGCTCTACCGATCATCTCGGCTCTGTATATATTCCTGAATCTATCGATCACCTCAGCTCTGCAAATATCCCTGGGTCTACCAAACATCTCAGTACCATATATCCCTGGATTTAACCATTAATCTTGTCTCTATATATATCCCTGAATCTACCGATCATCTCAGCTCAGTATATATTCCTGGATCTACTGATCATCTCAGCACCATATATACAGTGCCTTGCGAAAGTATTCGGCCCCCTTGAACTTTGCGACCTTTTGCCACATTTCAGGCTTCAAACATAAAGATATAAAACTGTAATTTTTTGTGAAGAATTCAAACTTTATAGGTTATTTAAAACAAGGTGAAGTACTAACACAGGGTGAACAACTAAGAAGTGTTTTTTAATGTCAAAATATAGAAATACAAACTTCGGACTTTACACCGTTTTCCAGCGTTTCAAGTTCCCCCGGCTTATGAAAGCGTTCCGTGACATATATACCACGACTCTACTAGTCATCTAGGTCCTTATATATGACTCGACTCTACTAGCCATCTAAGTCCCTATATATATCTCTGTTCTAATTACCAATTTAGGTCCCTATATACCATGACTCTACAAACCATCTGGGTCCCTATAAACGTCTCGACTCCACTAGCTATCTAAGTCCTTATATATGTCTCGGCTCTACTAGCCATCTCGGCTCAACTAGCCATCTAGGTCCTTATATATGTCTCGACTCTACTAACCATCTAGGTCCCTATACATACCACGACTCTACTAACCATCTAGGTCCCTATATAAGCCTCAGCTCTATTAAATTTCTAG
>BLSH010215964.1:650052-663483 GCA_018402905.1 Glandirana rugosa | reverse complement strand
AAAAAGAAAAGGAAAAAGAAAAAAGAAAAAAGAAAAAGAAAAAGAAAAAAGAAAAAAGAGAAGAAAAAAAAAAAAAAAAAAGGGACAAAAGGTGGTGTGCAGGGAAAGGTCAGGGGGGGATGAAAGGGTGGGTGGGAACAGTGAGTAGGTGGAAGGATGTGAAGTGAACCTGCAATCCATGTGTATGTGCCCAGCTGGGAATCTAAGAGCTATGTGCAGGGTGAGGGTGACGTGGAGTCTGGTAATAAGGGACTAGTGCTTACCAATAGGGGTGATGTTGCTCTCAGGCAGCCAGTGAAACAAGTGTCAGCAAGGGAGATACATGATGTGTCTTGCCTCGTGTGTGATCGAGGAGGAAATGAAGGAACCATCATGCCGATCGTCCAGAACTAGTGTATCCGGGCGGGCCCGCGCCACAAACCACGCCCCCAACGCCATGCGTCGAGTGGCTGATGACAAGGGCGCGCATCAGCCCACCCCCAGAGAGGGAGGAGGACAGACGCACGCCCCCCCAGCCAATCGGAATGGAAAGCCACACTATACACACCCGGGGAGATCCCGGGTGGGTGCAGAGCATGGCGTCGATGTGCTGGTGTCCCCGCCCATCCTCCCAAAGGGGAGGGGAAATGACACAAGGGAAGACCCATGCTGCACATCGCAGCTCCCGGAAAGAGAACCAACCGCCACAGCCCGCAGGGCACAGCATAAGGAGCCAGGCCACTCCCCCAACCACAATCCAAATGGCATACCCATGTATGCTGGATATGGATTGAAATGTTAATGGTTAAACTGGAATACCACCAAAGGTGATCTTTATGCTAACAAAATCGTGATCCTTGTTTTAGCCATAATCGTGCAGCTCTACTGTGTGCTGTGAGGTGGAGGAGGGGAGATGAGGCAGCTGGATATGCTTTAGAAGAGTTTTTTGTCCTCTAATAAAGCCCGGTGTACCATCAACAATTACCACTCTTTATGTGCAGCTGGACTCCAGTATTTCATAGTGACCGGAAACCCACCAGAGCAATGAATAGTCACCATGGGGGACACACATGTAGGCAAGAAGTGGCTGCAAAGAGGCAGCAGAAGATCAGCAGCACTGGAATACTTCTTTCACCTTCCTTTTTGTATTTAAAGTGTCACTAAGGCTTCATTTAGATGCACAGTTGGGTGATTAAAATGTGCAGTAGAAACATGTTTTTGCCACCCACCAACAGCCACCCTTAAGCTGCATTAGGCAGCAGATGAGGGCGTTTTACATGCTGCAGTCACGATGCATTAGGCATAATAAGGAGTTTCCCCCATAACAGGTTTTTAGTGTCACTCATTCTGGCCAGCCAATAACCCTGGTGTTATGTAGGAGTAATTGACTGGCTGCTCTGCTGTGAGTTAGGGATAGGGGGGCGCAAATTACTTGCCTTACCCCGGGCGCTGACAACCCAACACTATGCTAAAAAAACTGGCTTCTAACTTTTTTAGCTGGCTCCTAGATTCAAAGCAAATTTGTCAAGCCCTGACCTATAGGTACTGTAAATATCTCCTAAATGTA
Organism: Glandirana rugosa; assembly: GCA_018402905.1. Lineage (NCBI taxonomy): Eukaryota > Metazoa > Chordata > Amphibia > Anura > Ranidae > Glandirana > Glandirana rugosa. The sequence goes on along the minus strand of BLSH010215964.1, from coordinate 661,937 downwards.
CACAGTTTAGAACAGATTTACTGTAGATGCAGCTGGTGATGTTACCGGCACCTGCGCTCTGAAGGAATGGCATATCCGTGCCCGCATGCCAGAGTCCGCAAACCAGGAAGGAAGACCGGGTGAAGATAGAATCGCCTTCAGCGATGCATACTAGCACATTATGACATTGCCTTGCAGGAAAAAAAAAAGACAGCGTTTTACTACTTCTTTAATAAGCATAAAATCAGATTTAGGTCTCAATGACCTCTGTAGCTAGAGGCACCATGTAGCAATGAATTCTCAAACCCATATCAGAGGCACTGAGGTCTGGATCTAGTTGTTTCTTTCAGTAGTTTGAACCGGTCACACTAGAATGAAGTGCAAAAGAGCCGGGTTTCCATGCGGCTCCCCGCACCTCATTCTAATCTGCTGTGGGGTCAGTGCAAAGGTAAAGACACCCGAAACGCAGGTAGCAAACGCAGTGCATTTGCCTGCAACAGATTATGTGGTATAAAAGTACCAAGTGATGTGGTTGCCGTGTGTTTAAAAAAAGTAATGCATGCAACTTTTGGTGCGATGTGATTTCAGCCCACTTATAATGAATAGGGCTGAAATCGCACTGCACAGAACTGCATGTGAATCGCACAGGATGCGCACAGCATGAATGATCTCTTACTCTCCTCCCTTTCCCAGCAGTCACTTGGCAGCCTTCCAGTGTAAGCATGTGGCACCTGCCCTGTGTTTACATTTGAAGGCTGCCCAGTCACTACCCATTCACACGGCTGTTGAAAATGTAGCATTCAGATGCATATTGTGCACGCATTTATATACAACACCATACAAATGAATATGGTCATTCAGACTTGTGTGCTTGTGGCTGCTATGTTTGGATATGAAAAAAATAATAGAGCAGCTTTGAGTCAATACTCATGAAAACCCATCTTTTTTAAAGTTGAAAATATTTTTATTGAAAACAAAAGTCACATTACAAAAGTAAAGCGGTAAGTGAGATATATCCACAAGTCCACTCAGTGGCTATTGCCCATAGTGGGACTCGGGACAATGAGCAACACATTATTATGGGTAACAAAGAGTAAAAAGAGTAAAAAGTAAAAAAAGAGTAAAAAGTAAAAAAAGACTGAAAGACAGAAAGATAGGAAAACACAAAGGCATAGTGAGAAATGAAGGGAGAGATACACAGAAGAGAATAGGAGAGGGTAAAGAAAGGAAGGGGGGGGGGGGGGTCTGCTGGAGGGTCTCAGTCTTGCGTAGTTGCCCAGCGAACCAACCTGAGACTTGCTATCTGTCCAATAACGGGGCTTGTTGTGAGCCTAGGAGGTTAGTGAGTGTATCTGAGGCGGAGAAGCGGAGCCAAATCGTCCATAAAACCTTATATTTGTCCAATGTATCATTGTCCATTGCCAATCTCTCCTCTATTCTCATAATGTTGTTCATAGTGGATACCCACTGGACTAAGGGAGGAGTGGTAGTAGATTTCCAGGACAATGGGATAATTTGTCTGGCAGCAGACAAAAGGAAACGGAGGAGGCATTTCTTTTGGGATACTAAGGAGCCAAGAAGGATAGAGAGCAGAGCGATCTTAGGCGAGGGAGTTAAAGAGTCATCGTATAAATGGCTATATACCTGAAATACTTGATTCCAAAAGGGACGTATTCTCTCACACTCCCATGAGACATGCAGATATGTTCCGACAGCCTCGTCGCAATGCCAGCAATCCGCTGGGGTGTCCGGAAAAATTCTATGGAGGGTCCAGGTGTCTCTATACCACTGAGAGAGGATTTTGAATTTTTTTTCTTGTGAGTGGCAGGATATAGAGGATTTATGGGTGAAGTGAAAAGCGGTTAGCCACTCTTCCCCTGATACTTCCATTCCCAAATCCCTTGACCGTAACCTAGTATAGGTTGGTAGTCCTGTGTGTGTAAGAGCCTGGAGCAGGCCGTATAGTGAAGAGAGCAGATGTATGGGCGCTTCCTGTAGGGTGCTTAAGCGTTCGAATTCTGTGAGAGGACGGTGTATGTGAGAGGAGTGGAAAAGTTGTTTTGTAAAATAGACCATATGCATGCACGTCAGACAGTTTCGGGGATTAGCCGGGAGCACCAGAGTACCAGTTTGGGGATGTATAAACTCACGGGCCTGTGGCCAGGAAGTACGATGGAATGAGTTAACTCCCACATCTTGAGGGAAGGCCAGGTTGTCAAATAAGGGCTTTAGGGGTGATGGATCTGAGGACAGGATATGACAAAGCCCTCATCTATACCATAAATTCAAGGCAGTTAAAGTTAAGGATGAGGAACAATTCAGGAGGGGTAAGGCACTCCGGTAGCCCCATAACAAGGCTCTGAGATCCACGGGCGCTAAGTCTTGTTCGACCATCACAGAAGCTTAAGTAATAGGACGGGGGAACCATTCCAATATGCGGGCCATGATGGATGCCTTATGGTAAATTTCAAAATCTGGGAGTCCTGTACCCCCTTGGAGCTTCGGGAGGGTTAACAATTTATACTTGACTTGGGACAGGCCTTGGTGCCATATAAATGTAATAGTAAGGGAACGGAGAGAGGAAAACTATGATTGGGGTATCAGTACCGGTATGGTTTGGAAGAGGTACAATAATTTGGGTAAGATAACCATCTTAATAGAATTGATGTGACCAAACCATGGCAAAGAGGAGCCCCCCCAGGCCTCTAGATCCTTCCTGATACGTGAGAGGATCGGGATGTAGTTTAGTGTGAAAAGGTTGGGCAAGTTGGCGGGTATAGAGACTCCTAAGTACGAGATGCATTTGGATTGCCATTGAAAGGAGTAATTTGAGCGAAGTAGCGATAACATGAAGGGGGTAATGATAGATTGAGGGCTTCCGTTTTATATATGTTCAGTTTAAAATTGCTGAAGGCCCCAAAGCGCCCGAATTCCGAAAGAAGGGAGGGTAGGGTCATATGAGGATGTTGTACACATACCAGGAGATTGTCCGCGTAAAGAGATAATTTACGGTGGGAAGAGGGAGTAAGGATGCCCTGGATAGAGCTATTCTGCCGAATGGCACACGCCAGGTGTTCGATAGCTATAACAAAAAGGAGTGGGGAGAGAAGATACCCCTGGCACGTGCCATTTGAGATGTCAAAGGGCTCGGAAAAGGAACCATTAACCAACACCGACCGAGGCAGAAGGTCTAGAGTAGAGTGACATCACTTTGGAGATATAAGTCTGGCTTAGGCCCACCTGCTCTAGGGAGGGACGGAGAAAGCACCAATTTACCCTATCAAACGCTTTCTCAGCGTCAGAGGACAACAGGCAAGTCTTCAGATGATGTCGTTGGACATAAGATATAAGGTGTATTGTTTTGGTCGTGTTATCCCTGGCCTCTCGGCCAGGGACAAAACCAACCTGGTCCTTGTGGATAATTTTGGGCAGGAGAGGGGATAGGCGATTTGCTAGGACTTTTGCAAAGAGTTTTAAATCTATATTTAGAAGGAATATTGGGCAGTAACTACCACATTGGGAGGGGTCCTTACCCTGTTTCAGGAGGACTGAGACATTGGCGGACAAGAGGTTTTTGGAACGGAGTGTAGTCTCATCTATGGAGTTAAATGCCCATGTCAGGAGTGGCGCCAGGAGGGGTGCAAAGGTTTTATAGAACCTAGGGGTGTATCTGTTCAGACCGGGGCATTTACCCAGTTTTAAGTCTTTGATTGCACCTAAAAACTCGGGAACGGAGAGGGCTTTATCTAAGTCTGCGGCATCTTGTGGATCAATTTCTGGGAGTGCCGTCTCGGTAATATAGGCCAGCATGTCGTCCATGTGGGAGGAAGTAGAGGTACCTGTAGAATGAGGGGGTAAGTTATACAAATTGGTATAATATTGTTGGAAAGCGGAGGCTATGCCGCTGGTGTGGTGGATCTTAGTTTGGTTGGGTCAAGTTATGAATGGGATAGAGTGGCGAGGGGGCCTAGGGTGGAGAAGTCTAGCGAGGTGTTGGCCGCATTTATGGGCCAATGAATAGTGGTGAGTTTGTGCCCGATCTCGTGTGACTAAAGAGTGGGAGTCTAAGATCTGAAGCAGGTCACAGTGAGCGTTGGACAATTCAATGAAAGTGGATGGTGCCAGATCTTTTTTGTGGAGTGGTTCGAGTTCAGCGATACAGGATAACAATCTGCGTATATCATCCGTTCTAATCTTCTTCAGTCTGGATCCATGTTGGATGAGGACTCCACGAATGACACATTTCAGAACTTCCCACTGTGTAAGTGGTGTCGTAACATCTGATGTATGGTCAGCTATAAAGTTCTGAATCGCTTTGGAAATTTCAGCTACGCACACAGAATCTCGCAACAGGTTGTCATTTAGGCTCCATGACGCCCCCAGACGGGATCTAGGAGGACGAGCTAGGGAGAGAAGGACCGGAGCGTGGTCGGACCAAAGGATGTGCCCTATAGAGGACTGTATAGGGGAGTCTAGTAGAGATTGTGAAATTAAGAAGTAGTCCAGCCTACTGTAGGAATTGTGTGCTATGGAGAAGTGACTATAATTGCGTTCTCCAGGGTGTTGAATACGCCAGACATCTACGAGGTACGTGTCATGAAGTAGGGATTTGATGTGTGCTAAAGAGGATGCAGGAATAGAGGACTTACGGATGAGGTGTCTGCCAGCAGTGAGAAGGCCACATTGAAATCAGCCCTGATAATGAAGCAGGGGCCGCTGAAGGAGAGCTGTCTGGTGAGAGTGGTACAGAGAAACTCCGCTTGATTGGCGTTGGGAGCATAAATATTTGCTATTGTACAAATAGGATTTTTTGACTTACCGTAAAATCCTTTTCTCTGAGTTCATTGACGGACGCAGCAGCTCTATTCATGACATGTGGGTTATGCCACCTTTCACTAGGAGTGGAGTAGGCAGAACACAGTTCAGCTAAAAGCAGATGCAGCCCCTCCCAGGGGGCAGTCCTCACTTGGTATAGCCCCTCCACCCTGCTAAGCACACTCAGTTTGTAACAAGCAGCAGGGCTTATCCCTATGTAGGACCAGATACCGAGACCTACAGGACAGAGCCGCCAGCTCAGACACCCGCCTGGCGGATGTGATCGCCACCAGGAAAGCCACCTTCTGTGAAAGCAGCTGCAAAGAGATTTCCCTGATATTTTCGAAGGGCGGCTTCTGAAGCACTGAGAGGAGCAAGTTAAGGTCCCATGGTGCCAAAGGCGACTGTACCTGGGGGGCGACATGACAAACCCCTTGTACAAAGCTACGAATCAAGGAATGCGTTGCCAAGGGACGCTGAAAAAAGATCGCCAGGGCAGAAACCTGCCCCTTGATAGTGCTCAACGCCAGCTTGTGGTCTAGGCCCTGTTGAAGGAAGGCCAGCACCCATGCCACCGAAAAAGAACGGGATTCCACCCTCCCGCTTCACACCAGGCAATGTAAGCCTTCCAGGTGCGGTGGTATATCTTACGTGAAGTGGGCTTACGCGTCTTGAGCATGGTGGGAATCACCGATTACGAAACCCCACGATCCCTCAACACCTGGGATTCAATAGCCAGGCCGTTAAAGCCAGCGAGGGTAAAGCAGGGTGCAAGATGGAGCCCTGGGAGAGCAGATCCTCGCAAAGCGGGAGGCGCCAGGGAACATCCACCACCATGGGTGGTGGATGTTCCCTGGCGGGAGGCGCCAGGGAACATCCAACACCACGTTGGCGTACCAGGGATGCCGAGGCCAATCCGGCGCTACCAGAATGGTTGGGATCCCCTCTGCCTCTATTCTGCGCAACAGGTGCGAAAGCAGCTTGAGAGGGGGAAAGGCATAGAGGAGCCGATACCGGGACCACAGAGCCATGAGGGCGTCCGCAATGTCTGCCAACAGATCCCTTGTTCTGCTCACGAAGGCCTGCACCTTCCGATTGAGCTGGGACGCTAAACGGCGGAGATTGCTGGCACAGAAGCACTGCCCACTTCAGAATGTGGGCCACTTCTGACGCCGAGCTTCTAGTTCCGCCCTGATGATTCACATAAGCCACCGCCGTGGCGTTGTCTGACTGAACTCTGAAAGGCCGACCCCACAACCTCCCCGAGACAAGACTCCTCCGGGGACCAGCGACTCTGGGCTGACGACAGCCCCAGGACCCCTCCCCAGCCAATTAGGCTGGCGTCCATAGTGACCACCGTCCATTCCAAGGGAAGAAACAACTTCCCCATCCTCAGGGATGGGGCCCGAAGCCACCAGGTGAGGGAGGACCCAGTGTGGCGATCCAACCTGATCACCTGATCTAGGGACGAAGGGGACTTGTCCCACCGCAGCAGAATTGTCTGTTGCAGGGACCGGGTGTGACTCTGGGCATATGGGACCGCCTCGAAGGTGGACACCAGGAGCCCCAACACCCTCACGCAAAACCTTAGGGAGGACCACCGCTGAGATAGCAGGGCACACACCGCCACTTGAAGCATCAGCAGCTTGGCCGGCAGAAGAAACACTTTCGCCTGTGCCGTATCCAAGATGAGGCCCAGATACTCCAAACAGCGCGACGGGGTCAGCACCGACTTCAGGGATTTATCACCCAGCCGAACTCCTGCAGGGAGCTCAGGGTGATTGCCACGTTGTCCCTCAAAGCTGAGGCCGACTCCGTCCGCAGGAGAAGGTCATCGAGATATGCCCCTCTGCCGCACCAGGGCCAATACCAGGGCCAACAGCTTGGTGAAGACCCGGGGAGCGGAGGCCAGACCAAACGGGAGGGCCACAAACTGGTAGTGGTGTTCCCCCACTGCAAAGCGCAGGAAGCGCTGGTGCCGAGCGCATATGGGAATGTGCAAGTATGCGTCCTTGATGTCCAAGGAAGCGAAGAAGTCTCCCTGGCGAAGCCCTCACAAAGAGATTGAGCACCTTCAGGTCCAGGACAGGCCTGACCTCATCCTTCTTTGGAACCACAAAGAGGTTGGAGAAAAACCAGCGGAAACGTTCCATCGACGGAACCCGGAACAATCACCTCCTGACTGAGCAAGTCTTGCACAGCGCCCAAACAGGGCCTGCCGTTGCCCTGGGGGGAGCCTCAAATTGGAGGCGTCCGGGGGCTGGGTATGAAACTCTATCTTGTACCCAGACTAAACCACATCGCGCACCCAGAGATCTGAAATGCGGGAGGTCCACCGGTCCGTGAACCCCAAGAGACGTCCCCCCCACCCGAGCAATGGGCGGGGGCAGCCCGTCATGTCGAGGAAGGCTTCTCCTCCGACTTCTCTGGCTTACGGTGCCAGGGACATTTTTGGCCCCCCGCAGTGGCCTTGGTGGGCTGAGAGCCCTTGCCCGCCGCACAGGGCGCACAAAAAAACTTTTTCTGAGTCGAAAAGGAGGGGCCCGGCTTACGTCGGGGCTCCTTACCCCGTCTGGGCTCCGGGAGGAAAGTGCTCTTCCCCCCCCCCGTGAGATCTTTAATGATCTCATCCAGGGAAGCCCCAAAAAGCTGACCACCTTGGAAGGGCAGGTTCGCCAGGCCCTTCTTTGACGCCTGGTCACCCGACCAGCATTTTAGCCAAAGCAAGCGCCTAATAACAACCGCAAAGGCGGACAGCTTTGACAGCATGGGGGCCATGTCCAGTGCCGCATCGCAGAGATACCTAAGGCCCTGGGCCAGCTGCACTGATTCAGGAGGAACCTGAAGGCCGCCCAAATCGCGGTGCAGAATGGTCGCCCATTCCGTAGGCGCCTGCGCCACCTGCGCTGAGGCTAGCGCCGGTCGCATGGCCGACCCCGCCACAACGAACATAGCCTTGGACACCGCCTCGGTACGCCTATCGGCTGGATCCTTAAAAGACGGGGAGCCCTCCATCAGAATAGTGGTCGCCTTGTTCAGGCGAGCCACTGGCGGGTCCACCATAGGAGACACCCACTTCTGTAACAGGGCGTCCTCAAAGGGGTAGCGCACCGAAAAACTCTTGGGCATGGCGTAAGAGCTCTGAGGCCATTGCCATTCCTTATAAACAAACTGATCGAAATACGGCAAATAAGGGAACACCTTAGGGGCCCGGGCCGGCTTGTGCGACCTGAAAGCGTACACCGCCTCCTGCGCCGCTCCAGCCAACCCCAGTTTCAGCGTCTCACGGACCACTGAAATCAAAGAGCCCACCAGCGCCTTCTCGTGAGCAATGGCGGCCCCCGAGGAGTCCTCCTCACCATCGGCGGAGTCCCCGAGCTCACCATCCGACAGCTCAAGGGGGGTCCCTGTCACTGCGGAGCCCCCCTCCTGTTCCGATTCCTCCCCAGAAGATAGGGGAGGGGGTGGCCATTTCTTCGCCACCCTGCGGTCACGGATCGGCTCCACTCGGGAGAAAAAATCCTCCAGGATCGCAGTCAATTTGTCAAGAGGACCACAGGTCCTAGCGCGCCCGGAGCCACCCTGGAGACCTCCGATGGGGAAGCACCTCCTTCAGCCGCCATTGCGCCACTCACCCGGACACACACACACCACCCGCAGAGGTCTGAGTACCGGGACCAGGCGCCCCGCCACCCCAAAAATCCACCGCACAGGGTCCCAAGGGCACCCAGGAGGACTCACCATTGACCCGCTCCCTACCCCGGGAGAGTGCACTGCCAGAAGCTGCTGCTGCTGCCATAGTCCGCCACTGCTGTCCCCCACGTGCTGCCTGCGCCCGACAGGAAGAACGGCACCAGAACACATCGGGACCGCCCCCCCCACACGCTCTGATCCAAGCAGAGCGCGGGCAACCACCCAAAAATGACCGCCGGAGGCCACTAGAGGCCACGCCGCCGGCCGGACTCCCGAAAAATGGCGGCCGAGGCTACAAGAAAATGGCGGCCGTGGCTACATGCGGCTGGTCTAACAAACTGGCACCGGCCGCCGCAGGAAGCGGCCGCCAAAGCGGCCAACGTAGTGTCCGGAGCCCACACAGCGGACCCTAGGCCAAGGGGGCCCCCCCGAAGGGGGGGCGGGGGGAAGAGAGCGAGGGTAGCAGCATGAGGTAGGGGAGTGAGGGGGGAGGTAGTGGAGGAGGGGAGAGATGCCAGCCCAACACCCCACGGGGGAACCCGCCTGCCCCCCCACACCCCGGTGGGGGCTTGTATGTACCCATCCGGACGGGCGTAGTGGGTAACCCACCCGAGACAGACCTGCCACCTCGCTACTCCGGGGGGAGCTGCCGGCTACATGACATCCGTGACGCGAGCCCGAGGATCTGGTCTGGTCCCAAGTGTGCTGGTGTTTAACCTGCCGGCCGCCCTGCACGGAACGGGGCCCGACGCGGCCGACCCAGCGCGGAGCTAAGGTCAGCTTACATCCGATGGCCGCGCTGGGGAGACTACCTGGATCTAGAATATCCAGCCTGTCACCCAGCCGGCTACTTGATTGTAGTCTTCATCAGATTTCTTGAAAAAAAGAGAAAAACCGGGTACCACAGGTCCCAGCAGGGAGCCAGGTCCTATTCCTTGCACTAGGCAGAAAAAAGTGTGCTTAGCAGGGTGGAGGGTTATACCAAGTGAGGACTGCCCCCTGGGAGGGGCGGTGTCTGCTTTTAGCTGAACTGTGTTCTGCCTAGTCCACTCCTAGTGAAAGGTAGCATAACCCACGTCATGAATAGAGCTGCTGCGTCCGTCAATGAATGAAAGAGAAAAGAAAATCGTTTAGTTTCAGTTTAAGGAATATAAACCTCCCTGCCTCATCAATAAGTGAATCCAGTACTTCTGGGTTGAATGTTTTGTGGAAGGCAATGGACACCCCTTTGGTTTTGGAGAGTGGGGCTATAAAACCACGTATGGTAATATCTATTCCGCATATTGGGAATGGAGCCGATGCAGAAGTGAGTTTCCTGTAACATTAAGATACTAGATCTCAGTTTATGAAAGTGGTATAACACCTGGCTCCGCTTCTCAGGCACGTTAAAGCCCCTACAGTTAAAGTAAGCCAAGTTAATTGGACATATAGGAGCCATGGGACACATAACAATGAGGCATATAGCAGACTGGGCGGCTTCTAGGGCAAGAGTATTCAACAGGTCTAAACGATCCAGCAGACCAGGGAGAAAGTAGCCAATGCTGTTCGAAGTACAACTCTATGCTGTCTATAAAAAAAAAAAAAAACGGCAAAACAAACTTATTGCAGGAAGTAGGGTAATCAAAGTCACGCTGCTCTTAATGCAGAGTAGCGGTATCACAATTAGGTAAACAAATCAATGGGTCCAGGTTCTGTTCAGTCATTTGGGCCCTTGCGAGAGGATGACTGTGAGTGGCGTTTTCGGCCTTGAGACTGCCATTGTGGTAAAAATGGGAGGCCGGGGGTGGTTGGTTTAAATGGCCAGTCGGGCAGGGATACCTGGGGGAGTTCCAGAGTACTCAGGAATATAGGAAGATCGCCCAACCTGCGGAAAATGTCTGTTTTTCCTTTGTGATGGACTCTAAGGTGAAAAGGAAAGCGCCATTGATATTTTATGTGGCGTGACTGCAGGAGATGTGTCACTGGTTTAAAGGCTTTCTGCATCGCTAGGGTTTGGCGCGAGAGGTCTGGAAGGAGCATCACAGGAGTCTTGTTGAAGAGGATGGTATCCTGGGTGCTGGCAGCCCTCATAAAATTGCATCTTTGACTTTGAAGAAATGTACTTTGCATAGTGTGTCTCTGACAAAGGTGGGATCAGGAGACTTCGGGCTGGAGGTCCTATGGACCCAGTCAAGTTCAATTTCGGTCTCTTTAGGTTGTTGTAAGAGTTGGTTAAAGATGGCTGTCGCGGCTGCAGCAAGGTCTTTTGGTTCCACGACTCAGGAATACCGCGAATGTGATTATTATTGCAGCGATTACGATTTTCTATGTCATCTTGATGGTAAGAAAGTTGTTGTAGCATCACGGTATGGGTATTGAGGATTTCTTCGTGTGACTGGATGGAGGCCTGGAGGCCCTCAGTAGTAGCTTCGATATCATCAAAGCGGACGCCAATGTCTCTTTTGAGATCGGAGATCTCTTGTTTATATGTTTTTTCGATTCTCTTAACATAGTGTTCAAAGTCATTTTTAGTCGGGAGAGATCGGATGTAGTTGTGCAGAGATCTCATTTGAGTTTCTAAATCCCATCCTTCTCCTGAGCCCAAGGAGGCATTGGAGTGGCTCCTGGAGCACCTAGAGGGGTGATCGGAGCCCTCTGGAGAGGCGAGTCTGAAGCGGTAGCTCCCCTGTGTTTCTATAACAGAATCCGAGTGCGTAGGGGACGGAGGAGCCGACGCCTTGTTGGAGCTCGATTGTCGATGGGCTGCAGCCGCAGAGCGGGTGAAGAACTGTCCCAGGTCACCTCCCTGGCATGCCCCTCCGGAGCCCTTCTGTTCCTTGGGTTTGTCTTTCCCCATTTCAGTTGAATACATAAGATTTGACCGTGTCTGAAAGCCCTGCAAAGCTGCGGGGTCCGGGGGCCGATGACAGGTGCTTCTTTACGGCACTATGTGGCCAACTAAGCACCGCTATACTGCTGTATGTTAGCAGTCAGTCTGATTGGTAGGGGAAAGGGCTTTAATGCGTGAGAGAGAAAAAAAAAGGGGAGGGGGGGTCCGTCGCTAATGTACTGCAGGTTGGTTATATCCCTTGCGGCTTACGACAAAAAAAGGGATTTTATTATAACTTACCATAAAATCCTTTTCTCTGAGTTCACTGACAGACGCAGCTCTTCTTAAATGACACGTGGGTTTTAGGTCGTCCTATCAGAAATGACTAGGCAAAACAGATGCAAAAGCATCAGGGATAGGCTGGCCCCTCCCATGGGGGCCGTCCTCACCTGAGCCTATAAAACCCCCTGCTGGCCAATAGTATTCAGTTTGTTTTCCTAAAATACCATTCAATATTATTTTAGGGAAAAAAACAGCATTCGGCGTTCCCTATATTGGTTGGACGTCATGTAATCGCTGCCTGGGGGGG
>BLSH010215964.1:618490-631376 GCA_018402905.1 Glandirana rugosa | reverse complement strand
ATTTTTTTTAGCGTTAGCCGCAAATGCACGCCGCCGGAGGCGCGCTCACTGTGTTCGGGAGGGGCCAGGGAGTGGGTAGGGCGGACTCGATCGCCGCCGGCTACCCGCGATGGCCCCCCGCAGTGTGATAACGGAAGTCCGTGTAAGTGATCACGGATCTCCGTTCTCATAGAGGGAAGGGCGGTGATCACAGGCTTCCTGTATATGGAAGCCGTGATCACCCCCTTCCCCCAGCCAGGCCAGCCCACACACAGTTAGAACACTCCCAGGGAACACTGTTAATCCTTAGAGCACCCCCTGCAGGTTAACCCCTTCACTGCCAATGGCACTTACACAATAATCAGTGCATTTTTATAGCACTGATCGCTGTATAAATGCCAATGGTCCCAAAAAAGTGTCAAAATGGTCCGACATGTCCGCTGCAATATCGCAGTACCGCTAAAAATCACAGATCGCTGCCATTACTAGTAAAAACTTTTAAAAAAATAAAAAACGCAGAAATGAATTCTCATCATCCGTAAACGCGGCAACTTTTGCGCAAACCAATCAATAAACGCCGATTGCGATTTTTTTTACCAAAAATGTGAGGAAGAATATAAATCGGCCAAAACTGATGAAAAAAAAGTTTTTTTATATATATTTGTTTGGATTTGTATTTTGGCAAAAAGTAAGAAAATTTTTTTTTTGGCAAAATTGTCGCTCTTTTTTTGTTTATAGCGGCGATCAGAAATGACGCAGAGGTGATCAAATACCACCAAAAGAAAGCTCTACTTGTGGGAAAAAAAGATCACAAATTTCGTTTGGGTACAACGTCGCACGACCGCGCAATTGTCAGTTAAAGCGATGCAGTGCCGAATCGCAAAAAGGGCTCTGGTCCTAAAGTGGGAAAACCATCCGGGGCTGAAGTGGTTAACTATGTGCCTAGCCAGTGTTTGTGTACTTTATGTGCTTGTTTTACTAGGAGAAGAGAAGGATTTTATTCCCTGCTTTGTAAGGACACAAAATCCATCCCTTCCCCCTGTCAGAACGGAGATCTGCCCTATTTACACAGGCAAATCTGCGTTCTGTGTGTTTTACCGAAAATGTGCGCCTGCCAGCAGAAATCCGCAGATCATGATTAATCACAACAGAAGTGGTGCACGCCCCCTAGGCGGAAGTGCAGTATCGCATATATATATATATATATATATATATCTATATATATATATATATATATATATATATATACACACGTGATCCTGCATAGTAAATCTGTGCAGTCTGGAAGTGGTTAAATACTTGAATACGGCCTGGGATTTCTGTTTACGGATCTTAGGGCAGCTTATGATGACGTTTGCCACTGGTGACAGTTCAAAGTATCCTACAGATCTAATTCGTTCAGTTTTTTAAACAGCACTCAGGCAACAAAGACCTAAAAAATGTTTTAAACCCAAAAACTCAAGGTCTAGATTTCCAGTTTTTAACATTAGGAAGACCATGATATAAAGAAAGATATCTGTATACAACCTAAGTAATGCAAATACATAAGTGTTGTGGTATTATTAGTCCTCATTCACACAGACTTTTTAGGAACTTTCTAAAGGCATATAAAATGTAGGTAACTATTTCAAAATACTAGAATTCACCCCTCACATTTTTGTAAATATTTTATTCTATCTTTTCATGTGACAACACTGAAGAAATGACACTTTGCTACAATGTAAAGTAGTGAGTGTATAGCTTGTATAACAGTGTAAATTTGCTGTCCCCTCAAAATAACTCAACGCACAGCCATTAATGTCTAAACCGCTGGCAACAAAAGTGAGTACACCCCTAAGTGAAAATGTCCAAAATTGGGCCCAAATAGCCATTTTCCCTCCCCAGTGTCATGTGACTTGTTAGTGTTATAAGGTCTCAGGTGTGAATGGGGAGCAGGTGTGTGAAATTTGGTGTTATCGCTCTCACTCTCTCATACTGGTTACTGGAAGTTCAACATAGCACCTCATGACAAAGAACTCTCTGAGGATATGAAAAAATACAGGTGGTTTAACAGGACAGGTTCCACGCAGAACAGGCCTCGCCGTGGTCGACCAAAGAAGTTGAGTGCACATGCTCAGTGTCATATCCAGAGTTTGTCTTTGGGAAATAGATGTATGAGTGCTGCCAGCATTGCTGCAGAGGTTGAAGGGATGGGGGGTCAGCCTGTCAGTGCTCAGACCATACGAAACACACTGCATCAAATTGGTCTGCATGGCTGTCATCCCAGAAAGAAGCCTCTTCTAAAGATGACAGCAGTATGCTGAACACAAGCAGACTAAGGACATGGATTACTGGTCTGATGAGACTAAGATAAACTTATTTGGTTCAGATGGTGTCAAGCATGTGTGGTGGCAACCAGGTGAGGAGTACAAAGACAAGTGTGTCTTGCCTACATTCAAGCATGGTGGTGGGAGTGTCATGGTCTGGGGCTGCATGAGTGCTGCTGGCACTGGGAGCTACAGTTCATTAAGGAAACCCTGAATGCCAACATGTACTGTGACATACTGAAGCAGAGCATGACCCCCTCCCTTCGGAGACTGGGCCGCAGGGCAGTATTCCAACATGATAATGACCCCAAACACACCTCCAAGATGACCACTGCCTTGCTAAAGAAGCTGAGGGTAAAGGTGATGGACTGGCCAAGCATGCCTCCAGACCCAAACCCTATTGAGCATCTGTGGGGCATCCTCAAACGGAAGGTGGAGGAACACAAGATCTCTAACATCCACCAGCTCCGTGATGTTGTCATGGAGGAGTGGAAGAGAACTCCAGTGGCAACCTGTGAAGCTCTGGTGAATTCCATGCCCAAGAGGGTTATAGCAGTGCTGGAAAACAATGGTGGTCACAATATCAACACTTTGGGCCCAATTTGGACATTTTCAATTAAGGGTGTACTCACTTTTGCCAGTGGTTTAGACATTAATGGCTGTGCGTTGAGTTATTTTGAGGGGACAGCAAATTTACACTGTTATACAAGCTGTACACTCACTACTTTACATTGTAGCAAAGTGTCATTTCTTCAGTGTTGTCACATGAAAAGATAGAATAAAATATTTACAAAAATGTGAGGGGTGTACTCACTTTTGTGAGATACTGTTTATACCGCTGGGACACGGGAGAAGGGGCATATAGATTCCAGCCTGGATAGGGCAAAGAGCATGGTTTGCAGTAGTCCAGTTGTAATGACTCAGTCATTATCAAACAGTGGCAAGGAATGCAGATGAAATACCCTTTCCCGTGAGGGTCCCCATCAAACTGGAAGAAAAAGCCTGGATGGATCCCTGGAGTAACAGTATGCCAGTGAGCAGTGACTGAACTGGAATGCAATTGCTGCTGTTTATAAAGTCCTCCCTAGGGAGACGGGATAAACACAATCCTTGGTCGTCTCCTTTAGCGGGGAATGTGTGGGCAGAGAAGATGTCAGCCAGTCCAATGGTTGTAGACAGTGTTGCAACAGGTAAGTTCATCATAACCCCAACAATGGTATGCGGAGGTGGATACGCACTGCCGTCGCTGCCCATCCAGTCAGTCATGTCAAAGCAGGCGTCTTGGTCCAAATGGCAACTTCTAGGTTTCCAACCTCACATGACTCCTTCACACCGGCTGTCTTCTTAACATGGGTGTATGCATGTGCAGCTCTCCCACCAGGATGATGACGTCACACTGACGCGTTAAGCCTGCCGATGTGAACGAGCTTCTTCAGAGCCAATGCCTTTACACGTACATGAACTTTAATGTCATCCCAGTCTTAGTCCGTAGGGTTCAATATTGAGTTGGCCCACCCTTTGCAGCTATAACAGCTTCAACTCTTCTGGGAAGGCTGTCCACAAGGTTCAGGAGTGTCTATGGGAAAGTTTGACCATTCTTACAGAAGCACATTTGTGAGGTCAGCCACTGATTTTGGACGAGAAGGCCTGGCTTGAAGTCTCTGCTCTGATTCATCCCAAAGGTGTTCTATCGGGTTGGGGTCAGGACTCTGGGCAGGCCAGTCAAGTTCCTCCACCCCAAACTCACTCATCCACACTATACAGTTGTGCTCATAAGTTTACATACCCTGGCAGAATTTATGATTTCTTGGCCATTTTTCATAGAATATGAATGATAACACAAAAACATTTCTCTTTCACTCATGGATAGTGTTTGGCTGAAGCCATTTATTATTAATCAACTGTGTTTACTCTTTTTATATCATAATGGCAACAGAAACTACCCAAATGACCCTGATGAAAAGTTTACATACCCCAGTTCTTAATACCGTGTATTGCCCCTTTAACATCAATGACAGCTTGAAGACTTTTGTGGTATTTGTGGATGAGGCTCTTTATCTTCTCAGATGGTAAAGCTGCCCATTGCTCTTGGCAAAAAGCCTCCAGTTCCTGGAACTTCTTGGGCTGTCTTGCATGAACTGCATGTTTGAGATATCCCCAGAGTGGCTCAATGATATAGAGGTCAGGAGACTGAGATGGCCACTCCAGAACCTTCACTTTATTCTGCTGTAGCCAATGACAGGTCGACTTGGCCTTGCGTTTTGGATCATTGTCATGTTGGAATGTCCAAGTACATCCCATTCGCAGCTTCCTGGCTGATGAATGCAAATGTTCCTCCAGTATTTATTGATAACATATTGCATTAATCTTGCCATCAATTTTGACCAACTTTCCTATGCCTTTGTAGCTCACACATCCCCAAAACACCTCCATGTTTCACAGGCCTTGTTGACTCCTCTCCAAATGTATGGTTTATGGTTGTGGCCAAAAAGCTAAATTTTTGGTCTCATCACTCAAACTGACTTTGTGCCAGAAGGTTTGAGGCTTGTCTCTGTGCTGTTTGGCGTATTGTAAGCGGGATACGTTGTGGCATTTGCATAGTAATGGCTTTCTTCTAGCGATTCAACCATGCAGACCATCTTTCTTCAAGTGCCTACTTATTGTGAATCTTGAAACAGCCACACCACATGTTTTCAGAAAGTCCTGTATTTCATCTGAAGTTATTTGTGGGTTTCTCTTTGCATCCCAAACAATTTTCCTGGCAGTTGTGGCTGAAATTTTAGTTGGTCTACCTGGTCGTGGTTTGGTTTCAACAGAACCCCTCATTATCCACTTCTTGATTAGAGAGCTTGAACACTGCTGATTGGCATTCTCAGTTCCTTGGATATCTTTTTATATCCCTTTCCTGTTTTATACAGTTCAATTACCTTTTCCCGCAGATCCTTTGACAATTCTTTTACTTTCCCCATGACTCAGAATATAGAAACATCAGTGCAGCACTGGATGAAAGATGCAAGGGTCTGTCAGGAGTCCAGAAACTCATTGACCTTTTATACACACACACTAATTACAAGCAAACAGATCACAGGTGAGGATGGTTACCTTTAATAGCCATTCAAACCCCTTTGTGTGCATGTTATCGGGCCAAAATCACCAGGGTATGTAAACTTTTGATCAGGGTCATTTGGGTAGTTTCTGTTGTCATTATGATTTAAAAATAGTAAACACAGCTGATTGATAATAAATGGCTTCAGCCAAACCCTAACCATGAGTGAAAGAGAAATGTTTTCGTGTTATCATTCATATTCTCTGAAAAATGGCCAAGAAATCAGAAATTGTGCCAGGGTGTGTAAACTTATGAGTACAACTGTATTGAAAAAAAATATTGGGCCACCCCTTCAAATTATTTGGAGGGGGGGGGGGTTTATGGTGTGAGGTCGTTTTTCAGGGGTTGGGCTTGGCCCCCCAAGTTCCAGTGTTTTGCCTATCATTTCTGTTTTTAACTGAATGGGTTGTTTTACAAGGTGATCATTTACAATCACACTTGTGGTTTGGGGATGTTGGCAAAAACAGGCACATGTTATACAGCTGAAGCGGTCTTGTGACTCATTAGGTGTGAATTGAGATTCCCAATGCGAGTAGTTTCACACAGGCAGCCAAGGGGCAGTAAAAAAAAGTTGTTGAGTAGCAGCTTTACTCCCCCAACAGCTCTCCTACAGCACTGTACACATTTGACAGGCAGCAACATATACAACCACATGCAGTGCATGCTGAGGATCGCTTTTCATGGATGCAGTAAAGGCTGCGGCCCATCTGAACATCGCATTACTGTAATAATAAAGTCTTTAACAACTTGCCAACTGCCCGCCACAGCGTGACGGCGACAAAGTGGCTCGTTATCGCAGACCGCCGTCACCTGACGGCGGCCACAATAACTAGTATTGTGAGCGTGCGCACTCACTGTGTTCCAGGAGGGCCAGGGAGCGGGTAGGACGGTCTCGATCCCCGCCGGCTACCTGCGATGGCCCATCCCCGCAGTGAGAGAACGAAGGTCCGTGTATTTAAACACAGATCTCAAACCAAATCAAACGCTGATTGCAATTTTTTTTCCCAAAAATATGAGAAAGAATATAAAAAAAAAATAAAAACCAAAACCAATGAAAAAAAATGTTTTTTTATATTTTTTTTTTGGATTTGTATTTTTAAGTAAGAAAAAATGTTGTTGCTCTTTTTTTGTTTATAGTGGCGGTCAGAAATGACGCAGAGGGGATCAAACACCGCCAAAAGAAAGCTCTATTTGTGGGGAAAAAAAGGACGCACATTTTGTTTGGGTACAGCACCGCACTACTGCGCAATTGTCAGTTAAAATGACGCAGTGCCGAATCGTAAAAAGTGCTCTGGTCCTAACGTGGGAAATCCTTCCGGGGCTGAAGTGGTTAAGAGGATCCCCAATCAGCTGCGCTGTAACCAGTAAAGAAATTCAGAAAAGCAATTATTCCCTATTTGAAGCCTTACATCTTTTGATCGCTTTAAAGTTCTGGAGTAGAAAATGGCAGTTGTTGCAATATTTTACATCACACTGTATTTGCGCATCGGACTTTCAAACACAATTGGAAAAAAATATAGTTAAATGAATTAAAAAAACGAAACAGTAAAAGTTATCCCATTTTTTGTATCATGTGACAGATGATGTTACGCCGCAAGAATTGTGATCTTTATTCTAAGCAAAAAAAATAGTGATTCTCAGAATCGTGCAGCCTACTGTGCAGGAAAGTGAAACGTGCTTTTGTGGACCCTGTAGAACACAGGTGTCAAACTGGTGGCCCTCCAGCTGTTGCGAAACTACAAGTCCCATGACAGTCAAAGGCATGACTCCCACAGGCACGGGCATAAGACGACTTCGCAACAGCTGGGGGGCCGCCAGTTTGACGCCCTGCTCTAGACCTAAACAAGCATTTTCCCCCATTGAGTTCAACTTTAAAGTGATTGTAAATGACCACCTTGTAAAACAACAAAAATAGAAATGAAATGCAAAACATTTTTGTATAGATATAAAAAAAACAAATGTCATTTTTTTTTTAACATTTTTATTAGTGATCATGTTCCCTCTATTCTTAGTTGCATAAGAGCCGGGGGAGGAGAAACAGCAATACACTGAGCTTCCCAGTGAATGGTGTCAGGACAAGTCTGATCATTGGAGAGCAGGCTGAGTTCCCAGCACAGCTAGATAACTGAGCACAGTGTGTTCTCCTGCATAGTGTGGTCAGTTTTAAACCACTTGCCGACCGCCGATCGGCATCTGACGGCGACAAGGTGGCTCTGTAGCGCAAATCGCCGTCATATGACGGCGGCTGCGAGATCTCTCCCAGTGAGCGCGTGCGTGCCGCCGGAGGCGCGCCCGCACGCTCACTGTGTCCGGGGAGGGACAGGGAGTGGGTGCGGCGGATTCAATCTCCACCGGCCACCCGCGATGCCCCCCCGGAGTGAAAGAACCGAGGTCCGTGTAAGTAAACACGGACCTCCGTTCTGTGAGGGGGAAGGGCTGTGATCACAGCCTTCCTCTACACGGAAGCTGTGATTGCTTCCCTTCCCCAGCTAGGGCAGTCCCCCCACAGTTAGAACACGCCCAGGGAACACTGTTAACCCTTAGAGCGCCCCCTGCAGGTTAACCCCTTCACTGCCAATGGCATTTACATAGTAATCAGTGCATTTTTATAGTACTGATCGCTGTATAAATGCCAGTGGTCCCAAAAAAGTGTCAAAACGTTCCGACATGTCCGCCCCAATATCGCAGTACCGCTAAAAATCGCAGATTGCCGCCATTACTAGTAAAAAATAAAAAAAAAATAAAAAACCCCAGAAATGAATTCTCATCATCCGTAAACGCGACCACTTTTGCGCAAACCAATCAATAAACGCCGATTGCGATTTTTTTTATCGCAAATATGAGGAAGAATATAAATCGACCAAAATAGATGAAAAAAATGTTTTTTTATATATTTTTTTGGATTTGTATTTTAGCAAAAAGTAAGAAATTTGGGTTTTTTTGCAAAATTGTCGCTCTTCTTTTGTTTATAGCGGCGATCAGAAATGACGCAGAGGTGATCAAATACCACCAAAAGAAAGCTCTATTTGTGGGAAAAAAAGGACGCAAATTTTGTTTGGGTACAACGTCGCACGACCGCGCAATTTTCAGTTAAAGCGACGCAGTGCTGAATCGCAAAAAGGGCTCTGGTCCTAAAGTGTGAAATCCTTCCGGTCCTTAAGTGGTTAATAAGAAAGCAGAGGGACTGGCAGGAACACCAAGGATTTCACACAAAGAACAGGAGACTTTCTCATACAAGTACTTGGTACGGCAGGCACATATCAGGAATATGAAGCGTTGGGGAAAATCAGCGCTTTAATCACATACAGTAGATCCAATGTTTCCTCAAAGGAACTTTTTTCCCATGTCTATTTGGCGTTTGACTTTAGGAATAGTTAGGCAATGCCTATGAGGACCTTAAAACCTCAATATTTGCCCCCAGTACCCAAGGTATATTGTTGTAGGAAGCTGGCCTACTACAAATGTATATCCAGCAATACAGCCTGTTCTTATCTCTCATCTTGGTCCTTTGAATAGCACAGTATTATAGGATTTACTTCCACAAGGTTTTCTGCCTTACATCTCATAAATGAGGCAATACAACAGAGGTGTGCATTCCAGAGGGTGCAATACAACAAAAATAAACCTTTTTAATTGACCTTTACCACAAACAGGAAGCAACATGTTCTGCAGTTTTATGAACATCAAGTTCAAACATGTTTTATAATTAACCCGGATTGCACTCCTAGCAATTATCACGGGAGCCATACAATGCAGAATGTCATTACAAAACTGTCACAACTGACGTGTATGTTACTAGAAATGGCTGGATAATGTATTTCTGTCAGTACAGAGAAGTTCACCCATTTAAGTCGGGGGAGATGCACCCACTGACTTCTTAGAACTCTCCCACTATTCCCCATGGGCATTACTGTTTATGGCGTCTCCTCTAAAAAGGAGGCTCCCTGCAAAGAAGTCACAACTGTTTCTAATGAATATACTAAAGCCATTAAACAAGACGAGTGTGGTATCACCTAGAATTCTACACACCAGTTACATTAAAACTATTAGCGGAATTTATATTTATATCACCTCTGCACTACAAATGCTGAGGCTTGTGACAGATTCATGTACCTATCGGGAACAGGTACATGGTTTTGTCACAGGAGTTGGCGGGCACCAAGGACGGAGAGTTCCGTCTTCAGTGCAGCTCACCAACGCTGAGCCTAATAAAGCCACAGGCTCAGTATTACTAACTTCCCTCCCCAGCCACTGTGCCCTTCATACAGATACAGAAGGTGCGGCATGTAGGCAAGTGCAGTCTACATTCTCCAATGCAGGTGGTGCTCATCCACAGGAGCCTCACAGCTGCAGAGGATGTCAAGAGGAACATAGGTCCCCTATGGTTTCCTGGGTCACTAGGGAAGCTGTCCAGTTGGATGCTTCTGCCCCATGTCAATCTATGGCAGCCATCCTGGGTCAGGCAGAGCCTATTAACCACTTGCCGACCACCATACGACTATAAGCGCGACAGCGTGGCTCTGTCCCGCGAATTGCCGCTTATAATCCTCACTTTAGTGCACGGCGGTTAGGGGGCGAGCACACGGCGCATGCTCGTGCCCTCCGCATGCTCCCTGAGCGGGGCCACAGGTCAGGCGGACTCCATGTCCGCCAGCGACTCGTGATGCCCTGTGACAGAGCCAGAACGGGGAACCATTGATGTAAACACAGCAGTTTCCCGTTCTGACAGGTGAGAGATCTACTGATCCCTGTAGTCGGGATCAGTTAGATCTCTGGTGGCCCTGCCTACCCAGCCCCCTCACAGTTAGAACATGCCTAGGGAAAACAGTTAACCCCTTCCCTGCCAATGACATTTACGCAGTAATTAGTGGATATTTAAATTTCTGATTGCTGTATAAATGTCAATGGTCCTTTGTGTAATTTTCACTAATGAAGTTACTGGCCATTGCAATAGGCAATACTGTAATATTGAAATATTGGGGTCTGGTAAGAGGTAGTGTGGATTTTGGTGGTGGTTGCACAGGGGTGTTCGCTGGTTTAAGAAGATTCACTTACACGGATTGGTGGAAGTCTCCTCTTTTTTTGTTGGGACATTTTGCACCTAGGACTTTTCATAAATATTCTGGACATGCTGATTTAAAATATGTTTAATGTCCCTGGATAAGTTTTTTTTTTTGTGTATGTGTTAGGATCATTCATGTGGCATTATTAGATTGGATTACATTATACCACATTTATTATTAATTTATTTATTTTATTTACTTCACTACAATAGGTAACAAGGGTACACAACAACCTAGAGCCACCAATCGCTAATCATCTATTAAACGAATTGACTATAATAAACTCAAACCAGATTGCTTAGGGTTTCTGAACTTGGTAGGACTGGGCCCAGGTGCAATGTAAATTTTTGAGGACTGGCCCAGGAAGCTAATGGGCCAGAAGCCATTAGCTCCCTGAGCCAGTTCTCAAAAATTTACATTGCACCAATAATCTACCATTCAGACATCTATCAGTGTGGAACCCCCAATCAGCTACTGGGTGCCATCTGCTCTCTGTTCAGAACTATGATCACAGTGCCTGGCAGAGGGAGGTCTTCAGCGTCCAACGCCCTATGTGGCCCTGAGACATGGGACAAAAGGAAAAAAAAAAAAACACAGCACATTTATAATGTACATCAGTTTGGTTTACATCTGTTCACAAGCTTTGGTAGTCCAAAGTCACCAGAGTGCAAGTGCAATGGAAATTAATGATTGTTATGTGGAATGAAAGAAATAGCCAGAAGGAAAGCCCAATCATTTGTCCTACTGAAGTCGCATGGCTGCCTCTCCTCCATTCACAGATCTTTCTCTGCTGAGCTAAGCAGAAAGAACTCCATGGAGCTTTGCAGATTTCCCACCATAGTGTGCATTTGATTATTTGGCCATAAAATGCAGGTTGTGATGTGCATAGCTCTGTTTGGATCCGGTTCAGGTGCAAATTCAGGCAAAAATTCGGGCCTGAATCGCACCTGAACCGATGAACAGACACGCACCGGACCCCAGGCACCAACCCGCAGTGGCACATGTGTGAACCCAGCCTAACAGAGAGTGGACAGTGATATCCATTCTCCATTGTCAACGGATTGATAAGTTTCCTTGCAATTCCCAACAAAATGTTTAACATTAGGAATAGACCAGAGAAAATAAAACTGTATGCAATTATAAGAGGTGTATAGGTCCTTAACCATTCTAGCACACATTGCATTACAAGAGTTCAAACAAGCTATTAGTGGATCTGCTGTCTAGTACGGTTATTAAAGTAGCTTATCCAGTAAAAAAAATGAGAGTCACACAATTAATCCTTAAATTATAAGGTATATGTATTTTCCTTCCTCATATTGTGATGAACCAGATGAACCTATGGGACCCTGTAAATGGATAATCTACATTACATGGATGGTCACTACACCATGAGGAGACAAACCGAGAAACACTGGGATTGTTTACGTGTGTTTGGGTTGTGTGCACTGCTAAACATTCAAATAGCTTTGTATTGAGGAATAAAAGAAAATAAGAAGCTGATCTACACCTGATATTAAAGCCCACTTCCAGGCAAACCCCCTTCATACTGCACTTACCAATTCGCCATTTTTTAAATAAATAAAACGTAATTGTTGGAGAGCCAAAAAGAATGTCATGGATGTGCATGTCTGAATAAGGACTCTCCCACTATGCAGTGAAGACTGAGGGACCCAGTGACGTTCCTTCAGAGCTGTGCCGTAAACAGTGACTCGCCTATCATCGCAGCCTCGGCCATTTATATCGCCGAAGCCCACAAACAAGGTCGGAGGATGGAAGCACCTTCAGCGGGGACAGTGCGCCGCTGGAGGGCTTTGTTTTCAGGTAAGTATGTCATAATGTGTTAGCATGCAATGCATACTAGCACATTATGACTTAAAGAGGTTGTAAACCCTCTTGTATGATTTGTACTTATAGGTCTATAATAAGGCTTACCTATAGGTACTGTAAAGATCTCCTAAATGGGCACAGTTTAGGAGATATTTACTGTATACTGTGGCGCATGCGCTCTGAAGGAATGGCCACCCGTGCCATTTCTTCATTAGTCAGTGCCATGACCGGCAGCTCCCGCGTGCATGCACAGGACGTCACGTGATTCATCCCAGAAGGAAGACAGATAAAGTTGGATGCAGCCTCCAGCAGGGACGATGAGGGCTTTGTTTGCAGTTAATTGTCACATAATGTGCTAGTATGTGATACATACTAGCACAATATGCATTTACTTTGCAGGGAAGAAAAAAAAATGTTTAATATATATATATATATATATATATATATATATATATATACACACACACAGACTGATTACTTCTTTACCGTGCCCACCGGTAAGGAAGTCTCGCGTACGCGGTGTCATATGTCATTTATAGAGGATTTGACACGGGTAAATCCTCTAGAAATGTCATGGATATCCATTCGGAATAATATCTGGATAT
>BLSH010215964.1:592208-605663 GCA_018402905.1 Glandirana rugosa | reverse complement strand
TAATAGAGTCAGTCTGTCACAGTCAAAAATGTACTTAGTTACGTCTCGTCGGTCACTGTCTAGTTGTCACCGGCACTGTTGATCTGTCACTGGCTGCTCTGCATTGATTCATGTAAAAACTGACACTGTCTGACTGAGATAATGAGATTGTATTATCACATGCCATTTGCAAATGTATATAGAAATAGTGACTTATCTGCCAAATACCCCCCTCCGCCACCACCCCCATGAGGTTGTATTTGATGGGCACAGGTGAAGCTATATTTCATGGGCGCTGATCAAGCTGGGCAGGGCAGAGGGGGTGGAGTCAGGGGTGAAGTCAAGGGGGGCGGCAAAATGAGGTTTCGCCTAGGGTGCCAAAAATCTTTGCACCAGCCCTGGATCTGTGATGGTTCATTCACGAGCTGGTGTCTCCGGTAATTGGGTACGAGATACGGTTGGAGGAGTGGGTGAAGACCCTGATACCTTGCAGCGGGTTATGGCTGTCTGCCCTTGCTGACTCACTAGAGATAGAGAGTCACGGGGCTCTGCTAAGAGTACCCAATATTTTTTATCCCACCCGGTGTGCATGCTCCTTGGTGGTGGTCTGATATAGAGAAGCAGTGTGGCCTGACATCTATCAGTGGAAGACCTTACTTCACTTTAGAGAGAGTGGATGTGACTTTATCACTTTGTGATCACCTTTTCTGGATTCATCACTTGGATGCACTTATTTTTATGTTTTATGAACACGGAGGACTGCATATAAGGACTGAATTATTTAAACATGTTATGATTTGTGTCACTTCTTGCACATGATTAGTGCAAAGACCTTATTTGCCATTTAACACTTTTTGATTCACGTTTCTAGCGCGACTGTTTATTTTTGAACATTGTTGGTTCACTTTATCACAGGGAACACAGTTGCTGCTCCTTTGCAAAGATAATTTTGAGTTTAGGGTTTTAGCGCGATATCATTTTTTGATTTATATTTACTAAAGAGTCTGCAACATTATCCAACCTCTGGGCAGCAAAGTCATTCTCCTACCCCTGAGCACCCTAAAAAGTCACCATACACCAGGAAATCCTATACCCCATATCAATCCATACACCGGGCAATCCATACCCCATATCAATCCATACACCGGGCAATCCATACCCCATATCAATCCATACACCAGGCAATCCATACCCCATATCAATCCATACACCGGGCAATCCATACCCCATATCAATCCATACACCGGGCAATCCATACCCCATATCAATCCATACACCAGGAAATCCTATACCCCATATCAATCCATACACCGGGCAATCCATACCCCATATCAATCCATACACCGGGCAATCCATACCCCATATCAATCCATACACCGGGCAATCCATACCCCATATCAATCCATACACCGGGCAACCCATACCCCATATCAATCCATACACCGGGCAATCCATACCCCATATCAATCCATACCCCATATCGATCCATACACCGGGCAATCCATCACCCATATCGATCCATACACCAGGCAATCCATCACCCATATCAATCCATACACCGGGCAATCCCATACCCAATATCAATCCATACACCGGGCAATCCATATCCCATATCAATCCATACCCCATATCGATCCATACACCGGGCAATCCATATCCCATATCAATCCATACCCCATATCGATCCATACACCGGGCAATCCATATCCCATATCGATCCATACACCGGGCAACCCATACCCCATATCAATCCATACACCGGGCAATCCATACCCCATATCGATCCATACACCGGGCAATCCATACCCCATATCAATCCATACACCGGGCAATCCATATCCCATATCAATCCATACCCCATATCAATCCATACACCGGGCAATCCATACCCCATATCAATCCATACCCCATATCAATCCATACACCGGGCAATCCATACCCCATATCGATCCATACACCGGGCAATCCATACCCCATATCAATCCATACACCGGGCAATCCATATCCCATATCAATCCATACCCCATATCGATCCATACCCCATATCAATCCATACATCGGGCAATCCATACCCCATATCGATCCATACACCGGGCAACCCATACCCCATATCAATCCATACACCGGGCAATCCATACCCCATATCGATCCATACACCGGGCAATCCATACCCCATATCAATCCATACACCGGGCAATCCATACCCCATATCAATCCATACACCGGGCAATTCATACCCCATATCAATCCATACACTGGGCAATCCATACCCTATATCAATCCATACACTGGGCAATCCATACCCCGTATCAATCCATACACCGGGAAATCCATACCCTATATCAATCCATACACTGGGCAATCCATACCCTATATCAATCCATACACCGGGAAATCCATACCCCATATCAATCCACAAACTAGGCAATCCATACCCCATATCAATCAATACACCGGGCAATCCATACCCCATATCATTCCATACACCGGGCAATCCATATCCCATATCAATCCATACACCAGGAAATCCATACCCCATATCAATCTATACACCGGGCAATCCATACCCCGTATAAATCCATACCCCTTAGCAATCCATACACCGGGCAATCAACATCCCATATCAATCCATACACTGGCAAACCATACCCCATATCAATCCATACACCGGGCAATCCATACCCGATATCAATCCATACACCGGGCAATCCATACCCCATATCAATCCATACACCGGGCAACCCAATCCCCATATCAATCCATACACCGGGCAATCCATACCCCATATCAATCCATACACCGGGCAACCCATACCCCATATCAATCCATACACTGGGCAATCCATACTCAATATCAATCCATACCCCATATCGATCCACACACCGGGCAATCCATACCCCATATCAATCCATACACCGGGCAATTCATACCCCATATCAATACATACACCGGGCAATCTATACCCTATATCAATCCATACACCGGGCAATCCATACCCCATATCAATCCATACACCGGGCAATCCATACCCCATATCAATCCATACACCGGGCAATCCATACCCTATATCAATCCATACACCGGGCAATCCATAACCCATATCAATACATACACCGGGCAATCCATACCCTATATCAATCCATACACCGGGCAATCCATACCCCATATCAATCCATACACCGGGCAATCCATACCCCATATCGATCCATACACCGGGCAATCCATACCCCATATCAATCCATACACCGGGCAATCCATACCCCATATCAATCCATACACGGGGCAATTCATACCCCATATAAATCCATACACTGGGCAATCCATACCCTATATCAATCCATACACTGGGCAATCCATACCCCGTATCAATCCATACATCGGGCAATCCATACCCTATATCAATCCATACACTGGGCAATCCATACCCTATATCAATCCATACACCGGGAAATCCATACCCCATATCAATCCACAAACTAGACAATCCATACCCTATATCAATCCATACACTTGGCAATCCATACCCCGTATCAATCTATACACCGGGCAATCCATACCCCGTATAAATCCATACACCGGGCAATCCATACCCTTTAGCAATCCATACACTGGGCAATCAATATCCCATATCAATCCATACACTGGCAAACCATACCCCATATCAATCCATACACCGGGCAATCCATACCCCATATCAATCCATACACCGGGAAATCCATACCCCATATCAATCCATACACTGGGCAATCCAATCCATACCCTATATCAATCCATACACTGGGCAATCCATACCCCGTATCAATCTATACACCGGGCAATCCATACCCCGTATAAATCCATACACCGGGCAATCCATACCCTTTAGCAATCCATACACCGGGCAATCAATATCCCATATCAATCCATACACTGGCAAACCATACCCCATATCAATCCATACACCGGGCAATCCATACCCCATATCAATCCATACACCGGGAAATCCATACCCCATATCAATCCATACACTGGGCAATCCAATCCATACCCTATATCAATCCATACACTGGGCAATCCATACCCCGTATCAATCTATACACCGGGCAATCCATACCCCGTATAAATCCATACACCGGGCAATCCATACCCTTTAGCAATCCATACACCGGGCAATCAATATCCCATATCAATCCATACACTGGCAAACCATACCCCATATCAATCCATACACCGGGCAATCCATACCCCATATCAATCCATACACCGGGAAATCCATACCCCATATCAATCCATACCCCATATCAATCCATACACCGGGCAATCCATACCCGATATCAATCCATACACCGGGCAATCCATACCCGATATCAATCCATACACCGGGCAATCCATACCCCATATCAATCCATGCACCAGGCAATCCATATCCCATATCAATCCAAATACCAGGCAATCCATACCCCATATAACCATGCTGTTTTCCAATGGTGTCTCTATTGCTCCCTAAGACAGGATACAGCATTGTGTTCTGGCAATGGAATGGGGACTTCTCTTCCAGCACCTGGAACAAAATCGAATCAGGCTGAGTGCTGCTCAGCCATTCAAAGGAAGCTTTGTACTTTCGGAATGAACACGACGTGTGAAACGAACTGGCTTTCGATGGAACCGGTTCACATATATGCGGTGCAGCGGCGGTGCAAGTTCACTGTAAATTAATAAGAGTCCTGCGTATTTTCTGAGCACTGCGCTGTGATTCAGATGCAAATTCCAGGCTCATTGCCTTCTATGAGAACCAGTGGCGGCAAGCACACAGGAGACATTATCCTTCCGGCAAAACACAAACAGGAAGTGTGTCCTGAGACACGGTTGGCCAGGGAGTCCTAAAACTCACTGGCCAATAGGGGCTTCCTGATTGGCCGGGCGGAGGATTAGTGTGAGAATAGCAATATTCATTCACTATTTTCGCACAACTGGGTGGGATCAGGGCGCAGTGCTCTGCGCCCCGAGTCCTCCCTTTTTTGAAGCCTATTAGAGCCTCTGGCTCTAATCACGTGTTTCAAAAAAAGCCACCCCCCCATTGGAATGCATGCATCCGGCGCCCTGCATGTAGATCAGGGGGCTGGATGCATGGATGGAGCGGCCGCCACTGATGAGAACACATCTGAATTGCACATCTCATGAGTTTTGAACACAAATTAAATGAAAAAAAACAGCGTGGGGGTCCCCCTCCCAATCCACAGTAGGCCCTATCAGGTCTGGTACGGACCCCCATGCCAAAATTAAAAAAAAATGGCATAGGGTCACCACAAAATCCATACCAGACCCTTATCCAAGCATGCAGCCTGGCAGGTCAGGAAAAGGGGGGGGGGGTGAGCAATGTATGGGGCACATTGTACCCATACTCATTCACCCAAAAAAGTGTCAAAAAGGAAACAAAAGAGACAGTTTTTGACAATGCCTTTATTAAAAGAGACAAAACACAAAAACAATATCCACCGGGGTAGATCCAGCGTCAATCACGATGCATGCCGCCGCCATGAAAAAAAAAAATAGCTCTGCAACCGCCGCTGGCTCATGCTGTCTGCCCGATCCGCAATCTGACAGATCTTAAATAGATAATATGTGGGACCATCCGGCGACGTGCATGCTGGGTCGATGACGTAGCAGGGAGTGACGTCTCTGGGTGGCCCAACCCATTAGCTAAGAACTGTCAGGCGGTGGAACAGGCAGAAGTCAGGAACCAGCAACTGGTGTGGAGCTTTTTTTTTTCGGGTTGTCGTCGGCGTTCATCGTGATTGACGCTGGATCTACACTGGGGGACATTGTTTTTGTTTTTTGTTTTTTTAATGAAGAATTTGGCAAAAAATTTACTCTGTGTTTTCATTTCTTTTTGACACTTTTTTTGGTTAATGAGTAGGGGTACAATGTACTCCATACTTATTCACGTAGAAGGGGGACGGGATCTGGGTGCCTCCATGTTAAACACTTGCCGGCCACAATACGTATATATACATTGCGGTTTGCAAGTGGCTTACCGGGATTATGGCTGAAGATATCAGCCATAACCCCGGTATCGTTTTTCTCTTGAAAGCATTCCGTGCAGCTCGTGAGCTGCTGGAATGCTTTCAGAAGTGGACTTCCTTCACCGGTGTTTCTCAGGCTTACCTGTTTCCCCTGGTTTGCCCAAGAAACGATCCAATGGTGCGGCTGGCTGCTTCCATAGACGATCAAACAGTAGATCCTCTTTGATCACCTCTATGGCCTTGGAGAACCAGAGCAAGGCCATGATGTCACTTCCGGTCCAGGCTGGAAATAAATCATTTTTGTTTGATCTTTTGCTTTTAAAGGTAAAGAAGAGATTTGGAGTCTTTTTGACCCCAGATCTCTCCATAAAGAGGACCTGTCATGCTTATTTCTTTTACAAGGGATGTTTACAATCCTTGTTGTAATAGGAATAAAAGTGATAACAAAAAAATTATTAAAGGGACAGTGTAAAAATAAAAGCAAAATAAATAAGAAAAAAAGAAGCGAACGCATACGTAAGTCACGCACACATATGCAGACGGTGTTCATACTACACATGTGAGGTAGCGCCGTGAACGTTAGAGTGAGGGTAGTTTCACACTGGGGCAGGCGGGCGGGCGGTAGGGTAAATCCCCGCTAGTTTCAGCGGGGATTTACCACTGTTATAGCGGGAGCACGGTGCTTATAACCCCCCCCAAGGGCTTAAAATGGGGGGTAATGCCGGCGCACTACCGAGGCGATGTGCAGCCTCTTCGGAAGCGCTGCCCATTGTTTTCAATGGGCAGGAACGGTATATACACCGCTCACCGCACCACCCCAAAGATGCTGCTTGCAGGACTTTTTGTAAGGATCTGCAAGCGCACCGCCCCAGTGTGAAAGCACTCAGGCTTTCACATTGGAGTGGATTGGGGGGGATTTTTGAAGCGCTTTACAGGCGCTATTTTTAGCTAAATAGCACCTGTAAAGCTACACAGTGTGAAAGTAGCCTGAGAGCAATAATTCTAGTACTAGACCTCCTCTGTAACTAAACCGGTAACCTGTAAAGGCTTTTAAAACATCTCTCATGGAGATTTTAAAGTATCGTAGTTTGTCGCCATTCCACGAGTGTGCACATTTTTAAAGAATTACATATCTATCTACTCATCAATTACAGAAAAATTGGGGTAAATATTGTGTTTTGTTTTTTTTTTCAATTCATAAATATGTATTGCTTTCAAAATAATTGTGTTTGAAAAACCGCTTCGCAAATACCAGGTGACATAAAAAATTGCAACAATCACCATTTTATTTCTTAGGGTCTCTGCTAAACAAATGTGTAATGTTTGGGGGTTTAAGTAATTTGCTAGCAAATAATAGCGATTTTTACATGTTAACAAAAAGTGCCAGAAAAAGCCTGGTCTTCAAATGGTTAAAGGGGATTCCAGATTTTGATAATCCCCCTGCCTGCAAGATCCCACGACCACCGGCCAGGGTTGTGGGGAAGTGGCCCTTGTCTCCATTAAGATGGGGACAAGGTGCTTTGGGGTGGGGGGGGCAAAGCCCCCAGGCCCGCCAGGCTGCATGCTCAGATAAGGGTCTGGTATGGATTTTGGGGAGGACCCCACGCCATTTTTAAAAAAAAATTTGGCATGGGGGTTCCCCTTAAAATTAATTCCAGACCTAAGTGTTTGGTATGGATTTGGGGGGGGGGACCCCACGCCATTTTTGTTTTACATTTTGGCATGGGGTTCCCCTTAAAATCCATACCAAACCCGAAAGGGAATGGTTTGGGGAGGGCCCACACCATTTTTTTTTTCACAATTCTTTATTGCCGGCAATGGGGTTTTTTACATTCAGCTGTCAGTGGGAAACTCTGGTGACAGTTGATGAGTCATCCGTTGTTAAGGACGTGGCGCCCAGCTTCCCTCCCGGCCCCCTCCTTAACAACCAGCTATTGTTAAAGATGCCGGTGGCCGCTGGCTCCAAAAATTTACATCTGAACCATACCTAAATCACAGCTGAACCGTCGAACAACTGTTTTGAAAATTCGCAGTGAAAACGGAGGGGTAATTCGCACCGGACCGGTGTAAACCTATCCTTAAATGATGGGAAGCGCTAAGCTGTACCCTGGCGCTGGCCTATGGCAATCGTTCATGTTCCAGCATTTGTCATCTGTAAACAGAACCTAAAGGAGACTCCCTACCTACTTCATCCAAACAGCAGAAGGAGCTTTCATCCAAGTGCAGGTTGATACAAATAATATGAATTTCTCTGTTAAGCCTCGTACACACGGGATGACGATCGCACGTACGATCGTGTCGAATCGTATGTTGTATGCAGCATACTGACTGCACTACACGATCGTACGGCCGGGAAAAGAACGTTCAGGTGCATGTAATTAGCATCCAGCCATTCCTGACTTTGGGCATGCCTGTTTAGCACAATACAACTTTGTTGTACCAACTGCTCTGTACACACGATACAACGGTTGTATGAGAGCTTGTTGGTACGACCAAGTTTTCTAGTCTGCTCATACAACTCCCTTGTACGACCGTCGTATGTTCGACTGTTCAAATCGCGCATACGAACGATCGATATTGCATACAACGGTCATGAGTACACCTGTTGAATGCGATCGTTGTCCCGTGTGTATGGAGCATAAGTGTGAAGTACGAAGTTATAAAATCAGTCACCATTGTAGTATAATCTCACGTCAGTTACTTAGAACATCACATTTAAAGTTTTCATTTTATTTGATTTTAATTATCTGTTTCCTTTAAAGTCATGTGAAGGCTTTTACATAAAGTTCACAAGTGTCAAAATAATGTGTTATATACTCTATGAGCTATGGTCTGACCTGTTTAAAAGATACTTTGCTTGCGGGAACTAGAATAGTCACTAAAAATAAATAGGTGAAGACAGTTCATCTCAAAATGCAAAGCTATACAATGTTTGTTATAGACAGGAGCATATTTACCATAAAGCACCCATGGATCTACACTATGTTACCAAAAGTATTGGGACACCTGCCTTTACACGCACATGAACTTTAATGTCATCCCAGTCTTAGTCCAAAGGGTTCTTCTGGGAAGACTTTCCACAAGGTTTAGGAGTGTCTATGGGAATGTTTGACCATTCTTCCAGAAGTGCATTTGTGAGGTCAGGCACTGATGTGGATGAGAAGGCCTGGCTCACAGTCTCTGCTCTAATTCATCCCATAGGTGTTCTATCGGGTTGAGGTCAGTACTCTGTGCAGACCAGTCAAGTTCCTCCACCCCAAACTCGCTCATCCATGTCTTTATGGTCCTTGCTTTGTGCACTGGTCCAAATCATTTGGTGGAGGGGGGGGGTTATTGTTGGGGTTGTTTTTCAGGGGTTGGGCTTGGCCCATTAGTTCCAGTGAAGAGTTCCTTTAGTTCCCGTAAATTTCCATGCTCCCAACTTTGGGGATGGCCCCTACCCGTTGTGCAAAAACAAGGTCCATAAAGACATGGATGAGTGAGTTTGGGATGGAGGAACTTACCTGGCCTGCACAGAGTCCTGAGTGTATGTCTAGAACAGCTGTAAAGCTGGCTATACACTACTAGAATTTGTTTGAAAAACTGTGGGGTCAAATCGATCTTCATTTTTGGACTGCAGTGATGACAAAACTTGAAAGGCACAAGATGGGAATATTTCTAGAACAATTGAATTTCTAACATTGAATGAGGTGTTCTTTTGTTTCAAAAGCAAAGAAAAATTTGAAGTACGTTCCAACAATATTTGTCAAGTCTTTGAATGTACTGAGAATTTTTCATACAACATTTTTTAAAATTGGGTCAGCTTAAGAGGGGATAAAAACAAAGCTTGTTCGCGTTTTGTAATTTCCCCTTTTATTTGCTTCATTTAGACAGCGACACCTCTGTGAGGAATAAAGGAACTGCTGAGAGGTGTCATTGGGTCAACAAATTTAGCCATATGGTAAGGACAGTAAAGTCTTCCAAACAAGAAAAGAAGGACGAGGAGGGAGGCAATGCAGGGATGTGAGAAAACATCAACCAAATCCCTGTAAAGACTAAATATTGATCCAAGAGAGAGAGGGAAGAGTAGGGTAGAAAAGAAGCATAGAGGGATTAAGGGGGAAGAAGAAAGAGTAAGGAGAGGGGGCAGAGCACAAATTCCCAGTTTCCCACTTAAAAACTCAGTAAAGCGAACAAAGTGCAGTGGTTACAGGGCAGTAGCAGTAATACAACAAATTGCTCTCATTTACAGCCTCAGATCTCTCGCCTCCACCCATGCCACCAGGATTTCACTGAATTTTTTGGACAGTTACTT
The DNA here is from genome assembly GCA_018402905.1 of Glandirana rugosa. Taxonomy (NCBI): domain Eukaryota; kingdom Metazoa; phylum Chordata; class Amphibia; order Anura; family Ranidae; genus Glandirana; species Glandirana rugosa. The sequence continues at coordinate 595,388 of BLSH010215964.1, read as the reverse complement.
CTCAGGTAGGTGGATTCATAAAATGGTAATACTGCATTGATCATTGAGTAGTGTAGGGGAGGTCAGAAGCTTCCACTTTGAAAGAATAGTCTTCATAGCATAAGTTATATCCATCATGTCACACCCCCCACCAATATTATTAGAGGGTCCATAGGAATTACCACCCCACTCACCACACAAATATCTTCAACCACTCCCAACCAAAAGTCTTGTATATGTGAGTAGGACCACGCTATGTGGATAAATATACAAGGTTTAGTACAACATTAAGGGCCAGTTCACACCTAGGCGACTCGTGTCGACCCAAGTCGCCTGACATGAGAAATCCCATTGAAATGAATGGGAGCCCTCTTAATATACACTACTCAAGTCGCTCCGACTTCGAGGTGACTTCAGAAAAAGTTCCTGTACCACTTCAATGCGACTTCTATCCGACTTGTGCCCACAGCATTCAATGGAAGTCGCCTCCAAGTCGGATCCCCCATCTATATTGATGTGACTTTGAAGTGACTTTACAGGAAAAAGAAAATCATTTTTTTAAGTCAACCTCCCTCCGTCTCTTCTCTGACTGCCCACAGGCAAAGTCGCTTGGCATGGAGGTCGCTTCAGGTCGGGTTGTAAGTCGCCCAAAGTCACGCTGAAGTCCCCTAGAAGCTGCGTTCAAATTGCCTAACAAAGTCGCCTATGAAGTCGGATCACCTAGGTGTGAACCGACCCTTAGGGCAGGTAGCATCCACAGAATTATAAATGGTAGAGAGATGCTATGGTGAGTATTATACGCTATGTAAAAACTTTAGCTGCACCCATCTATCTCCTGCCGACTGATGTGAATGTACAATGTATATGTAAAGCGCTGCGTAAATTGTCGGCGCTATATAAGTACCATAAATAAATAAATATCATAAGTGGGAGGTATTGTTGAATACCCTCCTCCAAGTCACCATCTGTCAGTGTGGGAATGTCCTGCTGCCATGTCTTAAAGAAGGCAGGTAGAAGATGCTGGCTCTGGTGAGAGACATCGGACTGTTGAAGGATAGGTAACCACCTGCCGACTGGCCGCCGTCATAATACGGCGGCAGGTTGACTAATTCCCGTGAATCGCCGTAGCTGTACGGCGGTTGCGGGAACGTGTGGCGCCACCAGAGGTGTGCTCGCTGGCTAGCGGGGGAGCCAGTCAGCGGATGGGGCGGACTCGATGTCTGCCGGCTACCTGTGAAACAAACAGGTTTCCATTCTGACAGCGGAGTTGAATAAGATCGTCTGTTCCCTGTGTTTGGGAACAGTGATCTCTCTCCTCTCCCAGTCATCCCAGCCCCCATACAGTTAGAAACACCACAGAGGGAACACAGTTAACCCCTTGATCGCCCCCCTAGTGTTAACCCCTTCCCTGCCAGTGACATTTATACAGTAATCAGTGGCTATTTTTAGCTCTGATCACTGTATAAATGTCAGTGGTCCCAAAAATGTCATAAATCTATTCCCATTGTTTGTAGATGCGATAAATTTTGCGCAAACCAATCAATGTACACATATTTAAAAAAAATATGTATAAGAATACATGTCAGACTAAACTGAGGAAGAAATTTGTTTTTTTTTACTTTTTTTTTGGATTTGTATTATAGCAAAAAGTAAATAATATTGATTTTTTTTCAAAATTGTCGCTTTTTTTGTTTATAGCGCAAAAAATAAAAACCATAGAGGTGATCAAATACCACCAAAAGAAAGCTCTATTTGTGGGGAAAAAATCAATTTTGTTTGGGTGCAACGTCGCACGACCGCACAATTGTCAGTTACAACGACACAATGCCGTATCGCAAAAAGTGCTCTGGTCAGGAAGGGGGTAAATCCTTCCGGGGCTGAAGTTGATAACCACTTGCCGACCAGCGCCTGACGGCGACAAAGTTGCTCGATATCGCAAACTGTGAGCGCACGCTGCCGGAGGCGTGCTTGCGCGCTCACTGTGTCCAAGGGGGCCAGGGAGCGGGTAGGGCGGAATCGATCGCTGTCGGCTACCCGCGATGGCCCCACCCCGCAGTGAAAGAACGGAGGTCAGTGTAAGTAAACACGGATCTCCGTTCACATAGAGGGGGGAGGGCTGAGATCACAGGCGTCCTGTATATGGAAGCCATGATCACTCCCCTGCCCCTGCCAGCCCAGCACTAATACAGTTAGAACACGCCCAGGGAACACTGTTAACCCTTAGAGTGACCCCTTCAGGTTAACCCCTTCACTGCCAATGGCATTTACACAGTAATCAGTGCATTTTTATAGCACTGATCGCTGTATAAATGCAAATGGTCCCAAAAAAGTGTCAAAATGGTCCAACATGTCCGCTGCAATATCGTAGTACCGCTAAAAATCACAGATCGTCGCTATTACTAGTAAAAAATAAATAAATAAATAAAACCCCAGAAATGAATTCTCATCGCCCGTAAACGCAACAACTTTTGCGTAAAGCAATCAATAAACACCGATTGTGATTTTTTTTACCAAAAATATGAGGAAGAATATAAATCGGCCAAAACCGATGAAAAAAAATGTTTTTTTATATTTTTTTTGGATTTGTATTTTAGCAAAAAGTAAGAAATTCGTTTTTATTTTTGCAAAATTGTCGCTCTTCTTTTGCTTATAGCGGTGATCAGAAATGACGCAGAGGGGATCAAATACCACCAAAAGAAAGCTCTATTTGTGGGAAAAAACGGATGCAAATTTAGTTTGGGAACAACGTCGCACACCGCGCAATTGTCAGTTAAAGCGACGCAGCGCCGAATCGCAAAAAGAGCTCTGGTCCTAAAGTGTGAAATCCTTCCGGGGCTGAAGTGGCTAGACATACCTCAAACACCAGCAAAAAAAAGAAGCCATCAAGGGGCTATTGTAATTGTTTTCAACTATTTAATAAAGGATACAATATTTTTACAATACCCCCTTGATGGCTTCTTTTTGGGCTGGCTCTCACCTAACCCTCCTCCTTTTTGCTGTAACTTGCCTAGGGGTTTTTAGCACTGGACTACCACCCAACGCCGTTTCGTCAGCCTACATCTGACGTCTCTGGGGGATGTACCCCATAGTTTGTAGACGCGATAACTTTTGCGCAAACCAATCAATATACATATAACTAACCAAACGCGTTTTCAATAGCGCAGATGTTTGATACCCCATGTAGGGGGTCTCTGCAGTCTA
>BLSH010215964.1:560579-581895 GCA_018402905.1 Glandirana rugosa | reverse complement strand
ACTATGTCTGCAGTCTCTGACCATCTCCTCTACTATGTCCGCAGTCTCTGACCATCTCCTGTACTATGTCTGCAGTCTCTGACCATCTCCTGTACTATGTCTGCAGTCTCTGACCATCTCTTGTATCATGTCTGCAGTCTCTGACCATCTCTTGTATCATGTCTGCAGTATGTTTGGGGGCTCTTTCTAACAGACTCTCTAACAGAAGCCCTCTCTGTGTACCCGCTCCAGGTCCCATTAGAGTACTCTGCTTCTCTTCCTGTATTTTGTTTATTGTTATGAGATCGTGGGAGGATATTATGGGAACAAAGACTCCTTAGGGGAGCATTTCTGTGTTTATGTGACTGCCATAGAAACATTTGCAAAGGGGGGGAGTTATTAAGATGACCACGCCCATGTGGGGCGCCAGAAATATTTCTGCACCCAGGCGTCTGTGACCCTAGGATCGGCCCTGAGTGCACCCCTAAGTGAAAATGTCCAAATTGGGGCCAAAGTGTCAATATTATAACCCTCTTGGGCATGGAGTTTACCAGAGCTTCACAGGTTGCCACTGGAGTCCTCTTCCACTCCTCCATGACGACATCACTGAGTTGGTGGATGTTAGAGACCTTGCACTCCTCCAACTTCCATTTGAGGATGCCCCACAAAAAAAAAGAATTTTGAAAAAAAAGTTTTCCATATTTTCTGTCAGTAAATTTTGTGAATAAGTAATTTTTCTCCTTCACTGATGTACGCTGATGAGGTTGCACTGATGGGCACTGATCAGGTCACACTTATGGGCACTGACTAGGTGGCACTGATGAGGAGGCACTAATATGCCACACTGATGGGCACTGATATGCAGCACTGGTGAGCACTGATAGGTGTCACTGGTGGGCACTGATGGGCATCACTGGTGGGCACTGATAGGCGGCACTGGTGGGCACTGATAGGCGGCACAGACAGGCAGCACTGATGGGTGGTGCTGATGGGCATTGATGGACAGCACTGATGAGCAGGCACTGATGGGAGGCACTGACTGGCATCACTTATGGGCACTGATTGGTGGCACTTATGGGCACTGATTGGTGGCACTGATGGGCACTTGTTGGTGGCACTGATGGGCACTGATTGGTGGCACTGATAGGCACAGATGGGACTTTCCTGTAATCAGGGCACTGATCATCAGTGCCCTGATTACCTGCCCAGGTCTTCTCTGTGAGGAGATGCTCTGTCAGGGTGAATCGAGGGGAGCCGATTCAAGGCACTTCCGTATTTACATGTGACTGGCTGTGATTCATTGGACACAGCCAATCATGTGGTTAAAGAGCCGATGCTGCAGCTCTTTACAGAGATCGGGGTCGCGCCGTGTCCTAGCAACATGGCGTGGTCACGATTGCTGCGCTGCTCGCCCCTGCAGGCGCACAATAGCGGCCGTTCTGGGACACCACCACTCGTTCTGGGAGAGCCGCACCATCCCTCCATCATTTGACGGTGGGCGGGCGGCAAGCGGTTAATGCAGTATATTTAATTGTTCACTTTTTAATGCACTGTATTCACTTTATTGTTGGAGCAATATGAGATGCATATGTCACCTTATACAGTTTGTGAGCGTTGATTTCCTTATATATTTGAAGTGAATTGTCTGCTCTGATTTACTATGAACAGAGTGAGCTCCAAAAGTGAATGAGAATCAAAGTATAAACCTACATGTTAAATTTTTGGGTGATGGAGAGTAAAGGTAAGCCTGGATTCACACTTGTGTAGTGCGGGACACCGCATGTGCTTCATATAGGAATCACACCGCATTCCTATTCAAATCACATGCAATTCTTTGCAGTGCAATTTAAGCCCATTCATTTTGGATGGGCTCAATTTGCACTGCACTGCAGGCATCCTTTTTTGCCACACCAGAATCAGATCGCATGGCTGTTCAGACCCATGCGATCCGATTCTTTGTGACCTGTTTTGGGGTGCATTAATTTAACATTGACATTGGTAGCAGGTTGCATGAATGTAGTGTGATTTCAGTGCGGTGCAGGAAACGCTCAGGAATCGCTGTGTTTCCTATACTGTATATATGTGCACTGGGGCTATAGGGAAGGAGGAGCAGCCAGTTTGGGAAAGGAGGCAGTGGTTGCCGGTGACTGAGGTTTTGTCAGAGGGGTGAATTGCTGGTTGTATGGTCTACCCTTCTAAGCAGCAGGGACCCTATGTTACGGCCCACTGCATAACTGAACTCTCCCATGGCCTGGGCCTGGAACAAATATGTGTGAGGCCTCACAAAGAAAACAGCAGCTTCCCTCCATGCCTTCAGGCTGAACAGTAGAGTGTATTGTGTAATGTGTGTCAAAGAACTGGAGGAGGAAAATCAGTGTTCAACACTAGTTCTGTCAATATGACTTTGTGGTGAGTGCTGGGACAAGTGTCCCTGGCAGGTGAGAAGACGTTATCCTTCCAGTGTAGCAGTTTTGTTTACCTCACACATAAGACTCAGTTCACACTACAGCGACTTGGGATCCGACTTGTGTTGCCCCAAGTCTCTTGACAGAAGAAATCCCATTGAAGTGAATGGGAGCCATCTTAATGTACACTACTGAAGTCGCTCCGACTTCCAAAAAGGTTCCTGTACTACTTCAAGGCGACTTCAACACGACTTGTGCCCATAGAATTCAATGGAAGTCGCCTCCAAGTCGGATCCCCCATCTATATTGAAGTAACTTTATAGGAAAAAGAAAAGAATTTACCCAGGTAAAAGGAATGACGTCAGAAGAGCTATATTCTCTGATTGGCCACAGGCAAAGTCATCTGGCATAAAGGTCGCTTTAAGTCACATTGTAAGTTGCCCAAAGTCACGCTGAAGTCGCTTTGAAGTCACGTTCAAATTGCCTACAAAGTCGCGCCTGAAGTCGCATTGCCCCTGTGTGAACCGACTCTAAGAGCAATTCCATCGTGCTAACACTTCACCCAAGGCAGCTTTTACATTGCCATGTTGCAGTTTGGCAGCAGAGTGGGTGCAGCGCAATTTACCCACGGTTTTTGTTTCCTATAGGCTCTCTACTACATCTACTACTTTGGCGCATTTTTTGAAAGTGCACTAAAAGTCCTGCATGCTGTGTCTTTAGTGCACTTTTAGAACACATGCCAAACTAATACATAATAGAAAGTCTATGGGAAACCGCAGGTGACGCGCAAGAAAATGAGGGTACACTGGTAGTGTGAAAGGGGTCCTAGGAATTCATTTAAACTGGCAGCATATAGTTCCCCCGTGCTGGCAGCATATAGAGAAATATAAATAGTTCTGCCATTGAGAACCATGGAGAGGATTTTTGGACTAGAATTCTTTATCATTTGTACCACAGTGATTGAAAATTGCATTTATATTTAATCAGTGGACACAGCAGCCTATCTGCTAGGTGAAATCAATCGGATATCCCATTATCCGTTCAGTTGTGGTGACGAACGTGTAGAGGGGGCTGGAATAATCAGAAATAAAAGATGTCCTCATTACAGGAGACACCATACATTATAACTTCCCAGGTTTGTTTGAATGAGGCCATTTGTCACCTGACATTTTTTATATAGTTTGTTAGTGTGAAAAGAAATATGACCAAGTAAAAAACACGTCACTATTATAAAATGTTCTTGTCTCAGCTACTTATCAGTTTACGTGTATTACGTTTTCATTTATTCCATTTTAATTGCCAGGTTCTTGTAACCTGTAAATGTCTTTATCTGATTTTACGTGAAGTCTTGTCCCAATTTTGTTGTGAATACTGCATGAGGTTGTGTGTTTGTCATTGACTGTTATAATTAGAAATGCCTAGAATCGTTATGGTTTTATAATAATTAGAATTGCATTAAATTGCTTTTATTTATAATTGTGTCTTTTAAACCTGTGGATGTTTAATACAATACCTATCCTCGTATTCTCCAGTCCCTGAAAATCTGGTATGAATTGCATGGTTTCTGTCAGCTAGAACTTTATGGATCTTTGGTGCCATAGACAAACAAAATGGTCCAACACAAAAATTTGATGATGTCAGGCTTTACCTTAGGAATCAATTTATAAATGGACTTTCATGAAACATTCTTTCCTCACACCAACATGGCAGCATACTAGTGATAGGGCCTCTTAACCACTCTCTCAGGACCAGTGAATAGCATAAAAAAGTCATAGTTAGCCGCCCCCCCCCCCCCCCATTCTTTTTTCCTTCATACCTCCATGCACCAGTGAAGTGTAAGCAGTTCTATGTCCCTACCTCTGCCTCTGCGCAGTAGCCGTCTGGGTTCAGCCTCTCCCAGGGCGAAGTCCCAGTGCTTGGGCTGCTAAATGCGCTAAAAAGCCAGGGTGCCCCTTCTGTGGGTCTTGTTGGGGCCCTGCAGTGTTTCCTCTTTAGGAAGGAAATCTGCCATCATGTAAGTGTCTGTGGGCTGAGGCTTGGGGGTGCCGCTAGTTCATTTCTCTCTCTCTTTTATAGTCCCTTATGCCATACAGGGCTGCCTTTCCCTTTCTCTCTTTCCTGTCTGTATATGGATTTCCCCTTACCTTGGTCCGTCTCTCATTAGTGTGTTTCCCATGCCTTTATACTTTATCATTATTTGTTTGCTCATGGGGAGGTCTGGGCCGCTCTGCCTATGGCATTCCCGGCATCTCTATCTGGCGAGAGCGGCCACCCTGCACTGTTTTTCTTTGCTGAGAGCGCTCTTGATGACATCAGCGGACCGCTCCGAGCGGCGCATGCATGCAGGCCGGCGGGAATACCAACCGACATCTTGCTTGTGGGCAGTGGCTGCCCTCCTGCCAACAATGGAGAATGAACGGAGTCCTGGGGGACATCTCTCGCTCTCCCAGGACAAGTCGAAGGGCGAACTGCGAAAAAAAGAGTATATATATTAATTCATTTTTTTTTTCTCACTCTTTAATGGCTAGAGCCCTTCCCTCGCTAATACTATTTTCCTTTCTGGCTATCCTCATTTCAGCTGGCAGTCCTATTTGTCCTCAAGCCATGAGTCAGTCACCACTTATGCAAAAAGACCCACCAATTCAAAGGTCAGGACCACTATATTGGTAAGCTTTCAGGAAAAGAGTGCTTCCTTATGCGGATTGCTTCAATGCCCGTCAGCCCCGCATGCTCAAGCTCTCAAAGACGAGAGCCAGGGAAGGTGGATGTTCTTCAGAGGAGTGCAGCCCGAGATGCTCAAGGGAAAAATACCAAGGAAGACATCTTATATCCTCTTCCCCAGAGCAACACCAACGCCCCTGCAAAAGTCCTGCAGGCCCTGTGGCCCAGTACCAATACGCTGGTAAGTAATGACTGCCTGGAGAGGTTTGAAGTAACAGGTAACACCCAAATATCATTTTTTGTTAATGATGGGTAGCAGCTCAATGTCTCACAAGGTAACACACCTGCCTGGCATAGCTAGGTTCCTGGCATAGATGTGCGCAGCCTATTGCATTAGGGTGTGCACCCCAAATCTCAAACACACATGCGTGTGTGTGTGTGTGTGTGTGTGTATATATAGATATATATATATATATACACACACACACACACACACACTATATTTCCAAAAGTATTGGGACACCTGCCTTTACATGCACATGAACTTTATTGGCATCCCAGTCTTAGTCCATAGGGTTCAATATGGAGTTGGCCCACACTTTGTAGCTATAACAGCTTCAACTCTTCTGGGAAGGCTGTCCACAAGGTTTAGGAGTGTCTATGGGAATGTTTGACCATTCTTGCAGAAGTGTATTTGTGAGGTCAGGCACTGATGTTGGATGAGAAGGCCTGGCTCGCAGTTTCTGCTCTAATTCGCCCCAAAGGTATTCTATCGGGTTGAGGTCAGTCAAGTTCCTCCACCCCAAACTCACTCATCCATGTCTTTATGGACCTTGCTTTGTGCACTGGTCCAAATCATATGGTGGAGGGGGGATTATGGTGTGGGGCAGTTTTTCAGGGGTTGGGCTTGGCCCCTTAGTTCCAGTGAAGGGAACTCTTAAGGCGTCGACATACCAAGACATTTTGGACAATTTCATGTTCCCAACTTTGTGGGAACAGTTTGGGGATGGCCCCTTCATGTTCCAACATGACTGTGCACCAGTGCACAAAGCAAGGTCCATAAAGACATGGACTTAGCAGGGGTGGTGGAAAATTAACTTCAAGTGCAATAATTCACATTATAATAGTAACTAAAACATATAGAATTTAGTATAACAATCTAAAAGATAAAAATTACAAAGTTCTATAATGGTGTGAACCTCCCAACTCCCTCCCAAAGTTGTTGCTCTTGAAGTGTTTGTATTGCAATTTTCTGTAGAGGGGTTTCCACCATCTCTGCTAAGTTTAAAAAAAATGTATGTCTTATTCTCCTTTTGATGTGTATTACATGTGGAATCACATATCACTGGAATTATTGCACTTGAAGTTAATCTGTATGTCAAATATCTATAGAAGGGGTTTCCACCAACCCTGCCAAGTTTCATTTTTTATGTCTTATTTTCAGTGTGATGTGTATTATATGTTACATATCACAGAGACTGGTACTGTGGTAATATTGAAGTTTATTGAGATTTCCATTTTTAAGATCGGCATGTGGAATTAATAAACATCAACAGATTTCAGTTGTGCTCCACCAGGCCACCCCCCCACCCCATGGACAATGTGCCTGGCTGCTGAGTTCATCTCCCCATCAGCAGCACTGATGGGCACTGAGTGGCAGCACTGATAGGCAGCACCCATGGGCACTGATTGGCAGCACTGATGGCCACTGATAGGTGGCACTGGTTGACAGCACTGATTGACACTGTTTGGCAGCACCGATGGGCACTGATAGGCACTGTTTGGTGGCACTGATAAGCGCCACTGATTAGCACTAATAGAAAGCACTGATTGGCAGCACTGATGGGCACTGATTGGCAGCACTGATATGATAGGCAGAACTTATGGGCACTGATAGGCAGCACTGATGGGCACTGATTGACAGCAATGATTGGCAGCACTGATGGGCACTGATAGGAGTCACTGAGTGGCGCTGATAGGCAACACTGATTGGCAGCACTGATGGGTGGCACTGATAGGCAGAACTAATGGGTCCTGATTGGCACTGATTGGTAGCACTAATGGCACTGATTGGTACTGATAGGCATCACTGATAGGCAGCACTGATTGGCCGCATTTAGTGGCACTGATTGGCAGCACTGATGGGCAAAAATTGGCAGCACTGATGGGCACTGATAGGCAGCACTGATGGGCACTGATTGGTGGCACTTATGGGCATTGATAGGCAGCACTGATGGGTACTGATTGGCAGCACTGATGGGCACCGATAGTTGGCACCGATAGGCAACACTGATGGGCACTGATTGACATTGATAGGCAGAAGTGATGGGCACTGATTGGCACTGATAGGTAGCAGATTTCAGTTTATGTATGGGTTTTAGTTTTTTTGTTTTTTTTTTGTCATAGCAGCTGGCAGAGGGTCTATTGGGTCTTTGAAGGTGGTGCTGGTTCAAAATGGTGGAGACCGTTTTCTCCCACCCTCCTTCCCTTGTTTTTTTGGGTGGTGGGAAGCTTACTGTTTGTTACAGTACTGTGGGATATAAGTTGGGTTGAGGGATTTGGATTACGTTTCAGTCTATGTATGGGTTTTAGGGGTTTGTTTCATTTTTGTGATAGCAGCTGGCAGGGGGTCTATTAGGTCTTTGAAGGCGGTGCTGGTTCAAAATGGTGGAGAATTTTGGGTTGGGCCCATCTGTGGTATGGGTGTCCCTTCCTATTAATACGTTGGTAACATCTGGATTATAATTAGATTGTATCTGATTGTAAGTGGTTAATTAGTCCCCGAGGCGGTGTAAATGGCAGCTGGGGGCCTTTTATGGTGTGGCAGATACAACCGGTTTCTCTGGATTATATCCACCTTCAAAGACCTTAGACCTGGCAGGATTAATCTGACTGTGTTATTGGTTATGCATTGATTGTATATATGCATTTAGACTGTTCTGTTTAAAAGAGAAGTTTTTTCTTTTCCCCATTAATACTTAGCTAGGTGGATGCAGCATCGGTCTGATGCTGCATCTGTCCCCCGGTGCCTCTGCATTGAACACCGCTGATCACTCGATTTTCAGAGCTTCGTGAGCAGAGAGCTGCTGACTGTCAGTCACAGCTCTCTGCTCATCTCCCTCCACGCTCATTGGAGCGATGAGCTGTGGAGGGGCAGAGAGCGCTATCTCAGGCTCTCAGCGGCTCGCTGAGAAGGATGTCCGTCCAGGCACCTGGCAGATCCAGACTCCCATTGTCGGGATGACGCGGTGCCTGGACGGACATCTGTGACGCCAGCAGAGAGCGGACTTTGGGGAGCCAAATCATGTGACCAGACTGGAGCGGGCTGAAAATAGGTAAGTACATACTGTACATCTTCTTTACATTAGATTAGTTAGTATAAGTGTTAGAAGGGGGATAAGAGCATTTTTAAGAATAGTAAAACTTTAGCTGGAATTTTTCTTTAATCTCTGATCACAGCAAACAGTCATTTTACTTCTTTAATTCTCCCAGTAAATGAAACAGAAAACATGGTTGGTTAGAATATGTATTCTTTACTTTGCTCCAGATTTCATAACAGAATGCCAGATTTATTGCGGGTAAGATTATTTTTTTTGTGTTGTCACTAAAATCTGGCAAACACCCAATGGAATGTCACATGGAAATTGTCAAGCATAATGATAAATAAAACACAATGGGCTGAAACGTTTGCAGCATGTATTATGGAGATACCCCCAAAAATAATAACCATAAAGCATAACATCTAAAATAACCACAAGCTGTTGGTCTAGTCTTAGCAGCACAGGCCATAATCAAAGAAGAAAATATTACGAAACAAGGTCCATCCAGCTTTATACTGCATTACCATCCCTACTAATAAATCTACAACAAATGCAAACTCGGCGCACAGGAAGGAGGGAAACTCCATAGGGAGCCCTTTAATAAACCTCCCCCACTTGTTTGACTGGAGCCTGCTGTTTTATATATTTACCCTCTTCTCCGTTCCAGTGATCTTCACTGTTTGGCCCTGACCGATGTCGCACAGCTTTTTTTTTCCTAAAATGTTCCTGCTAGTTTCTTTTCTTATTGTGCATCTATAGGAATGAATGGTGCTGCAGTGTGTACATGCACAAAGAGGAGCCAGTGGGGAACATTTTGGGAGGAAGTCTGTAAAATTTAAAAAGTAATCCTCCGAAGAGCAGTGACCCCCATAGACACCAATGTTCCCCAACCTAACCTCATCAAGAAAAAATGTCCCCTTCTCCCACCACAAAGCATCAGTGCCTCTCTTCCTACAGAGTACCAGTTAGGGCCGGCCCTACCATGGGTCTGGCTGGGTCCATTGGACCCAGGTGGGACTTTGGGAGCGGTGGCAAATTGACGCCCAAGACGCAGGGTTCGGCAATCCGTCGATCACGGCCCACTTGTCGATTGTGAACAGCTTCCTGCACCGCCAGCATTTCATTCTTGGATCCAGGCAGCACAATGTCTTGGGCCAGCCCTGGTACCAGTGACCCCTCTCTCTCTTCAGAGCATCAACATCTCCCTCTCCACCCATAGAGTACCAGCAACCCCCTCCTTCAACAGACCATCAGTGCCCCTCCTCTTCCTGCACAGAGCACTAGTGCCCCACTTTCTCTCCATAGAGCATCAGCGCCCCCTCTCCTCTCCAGACTACCGATGCCCTACCTTTTTGGCCACAGAATACTGGGTCTCAGGTCCCCCCTTCCCCCCAACTAAGAACCAGCTCTTACCGCCACCATTGACCACTGATGCTGAGCATTTTCTTCCTCTCACTGGTCACTGACTTTGGGCATTTTTTCCTCCCACTGACCATCAGTACTGGGTGTTTTTCTTCCCCCTCACCACCAACGCTGGGCATTTTTTCCTCCCCCTGACCATTAACACCAGATGATCCATACCCCTTCCCCAACCAATAATAGCCTTCACTTTTTTCTCTTGCAGACCACTGACACCAGAAATCTTTCCCTCTTATCAACCACAGACACTGGCCAACTCTCCCTCTTGATGACCAGCAATATAAGGGGCACTAATACAAGTACTGCTGACCGCTGCACTCTATACATTGTGTTGTACCTAACAAAGTGTTTACTGCTGTACATTACTCCTGACAAAAGTCTTTATTGTCCCAAAAGTTGCTAGTTGCAAAGTATTTTCCAACTGTTTTATTGAAGTTCTTCTTTAAAGTAAACTCAAAGTGTTAGCTCTTTGTCCTTGTTTTGTTTTATTTTTTTTAAAGATGAGTATTTTGTGGGTACAAGGAATACGACATATGTGTGGAGTGTGTTCTGCAAGCAGATCTGTAGTGAGAACTGAGCAATCAAAAACAACACATCACTCAATTCTACCCTCTGCTCTGAGCAGAGTGCCATAACTGTCAGTCAGTGGCTCTCTGCTCTGCCCTCCAGTGCTCACTGGAGCACTGGTCTGTGGAGGGGGCGGGAGGGGCTGGCTCAGGCTCTCACTTGATCGCTGAGTGGCTGAGCCAGGAGCAGGTCCAGGACGGATACCAACCATATGGTCGGGATCTTTTCAGAGCCTGGAACGCCTCTGTGATGTCAGCAAACAACAGACAGTGGACTTTGGCTATTCTTCTCCTTTAACCGTGTTTATTTAGGCCAGTGCAATTTAGCCACACCAATTTTCCCTGCCATGTTTTCTCCATTCAGGTTTGGCTTTCTTTCTCACCTTCTGATGTTGGGAGTTATGCTTAACACATATCCCTAACCCCAACCCTGAAACCCAATCGTTAACCTAAACATCACAGTTGGTTTTTAACCTTGTTCTACCACAGGTTTGCCTACTGCCCTGTGGAAGAAAAGATGCTATATTTACTATGCTGGTGGTGCATGTCTTCGAACACTAAGGCTTTAGTGCTGCCTGACTGCTGTATGTAGGCGGGAGTAAGGCCGGGTGGTAGGCACCCAAGAGGGACGAAAAGACACATGGTGGCCCGAGATTGTCAAGGACATTCCAGACATACTGTAACAGAGTCTATGTAGAGGTTCCAATGGGGACTAACAGCACCTGGCACAGGATGTGGCGGATAGGCAGCAGTGGCGGCCCGTGCTGGTTAAGTGCTGCCGGACGCCCGGGGGGGGGTTGTTTGCTGCCCCCCCAAAAAAACACCAGCCGCCACTGATAGGCAGTATGCAACATGACACTGGAGCGGAAAGGTTCCACTCAACAACAATAATAAACAATCCGTATACTGTCCCTTCTCCTCTGCAACCTATGCTAGGTACACTCTCCCTATCCAGCGGGTTTCTGTCCCTATCCTAACCACATGCAAAATGCATGCCAACTGCAGTGAGCCAGTGCTTTTGATAAGCACAGCCCTCACTAAAGCTGGCCACGGAAGTCATCCAGGGCAGCAGCATCCAATTGGACAGCTGCTCACCTGATGACATGTATGGAGGCCTAAGTGGAATGTGAGTTCCTCCTGTGCTCCACACTCCCTGCATAATGGTTGCATACAGTGCCACCTGTGTAGGGAGGTAAACCTACATCTGCCTACGTGCAGGGTGTGTGAATACCTGCTTCTCCTACCAAATGCAGTGGTTTCTCTTACCGCCTACAGGAAGTATGAGCCAGCAGGAGAAACCACTGCATGCAGCAGGGGAGCAAATATTCATCAATCCAGTTTATGTAATATCTGCAGTGGCTTGAGAACAGTGAGTGGTGGTGTTTCAAAGCATGGGCTGCTGGAAAATAGAAATGTGCCTTGTTTTTTACAGAGTTGATTTTTTTGTAAGTTTCCCTGTAGTGACATGGTTTCTTTAAATTATATCTAAAGCCAAAAATGTTTGTAGTATTAGATTTACCTTCTCGCTATCAGGCACATACAGCAATAAAAACCTGGCCATAACCCTCCAACACTCTATCCAAAATTTAAAGAAAAAAAAATCATGGTTTATATGAAAACGTAACCGGTCAGCACTGTTTATCTCAGGTAAAAGGCCGGGAAGCAACAATAGTTCTTGGAATAGCTTTTTACCTTGTCTGATCATTGTTCCACACAGAAGTGTTTAACCAGCGGGGTCTTGTCTGATCATTTCATGTTTATGGACAGGTAAAATACTTATCAGAACAGTTGGATATTTGATGTTGTATAGATGACAAACCTAATTAGTTCTCATCTTTACAGTACTGAGTAGAATTATTTTCCTACCATATTGACTCACATGGATGCTTAATGATTCATTTAAAGCGTAAACAACATATATTCAAGGTTAATTAAAATAGAAAAAAAGTGTAACAAATTACGCATTTCCTTTCTAATTTGTCATTCAGCAGAGTGAATAACCTTCATACGTAATTACAGGAGTTTGTTTTTTAGACATCTACTGACAAAGCCTTGAAAATTTTCTGAATGGCCCAGACTTGCAAGCTGTCAACTGTAGCTTCTAAAGGAAAGACTAAAGCCCCCGTACACACGGGACGACGATCGTATACAACAGGTCGTACTCACGACCGTTGTATGCGATATCGATCATTCGTATGCGCGATTTGAACAGCCGAACATACAATGGTCGTACAAGGGAGTTGTATGAGCAGACTAGAAAACTTGGTCGTACCAACAATCTCTCATACGACCGTTGTATCGTGTGTACAGAGCAGTTGGTACAACAAAGTTGTATTGTGCAAAACACGCATGCCCAAAGTCAGGAATGGCCGGATGCTAATTACAATCACCTGAACGTTCTTTCCCCGGCCGTATGATCGTGTAGTGCAGTCAGTATGCTGCATACAACAGCCAACATAAGATTTGACGCGATCGTACGTGCGATCGTCAAACCGTGTGTACGGGGCTTAATTTGTCTAAGGACTTGTTCATGCAACCTGTGTTGGGCTGCGTAGCTCAACCCAGTTCCAATGGAGTTTGTTTTTTAGACATCTACTGACTAGAGTTGCCACCTTATCCCTTTAAACCCGAACACATATGAATTACACAGGTTCTGTGGCTGATTAAGGTGGTAATTAAACTCACTTGGTGACTTATCTGCATTTAATTAGCCTCAGAACCTGTGTAATTCATATGTGTTCGGGTTTAAAGGGATGAGGTGGCAACCCTACTACTGACAAAGCTTTGAAAGTTTTCTGAATGGCCCAGACTTGCAAGCAGTCAACTGCGGCTTCTAATGGAAAGACTAATTCCTCTAAGGACTCATTCATACAATCTTGGTTGGGCTGCATAGCTCAACCCAGTTCCAATGCCAGGACAAGGCAAATAGCCTTTTGTTCCTTCCTTGGTTCCAGTTCACTCCTATGCCCTGCGTTGGTATGTGCTGGGACATAAAATAGAACACGTGGCATTGTATTGCAGGAAGTTACAACGTGCATAGGATGAAAAACTAGGCTACTGTCAGTAAGCCTGGAAAAAAAATAAACATCAACATGATAAAAGAAAAGCATTGCATCACTGTGAAAAACATAGGTCAGCACGTTAGCACGTGATTTTTTTGTATGCTAACTCAATGGGCATGTAAATCACCAGGGATCCTTGGTGGACAAAGTCATCAAAGGCTCCTGTGAAAGAACAGTTTTTGGGCCTCCAGTCAAGTGTTCAATACACTTATTTAATGTGGATAGATGTTGGCAGCTTCCTCATGAACAGTATATGCTTTGAACATGTAAGTAAGAAATATTGCATTGTGTACAGAAATACACAAGTCAATCAGATTTAATTGAATATCTAATTTGGTAATCCCTTGTATGGAATAATTTCCTGATTGGCCAGATGCTTTATTAAACAACGGCATTCTCTGATGGCTTAGAATTTCCCTTATAATTCTCCTTCAGTCCTTAGGTGGGCAAGGTTTAGGCCTGGTCTTTGCTCCTTGGCAATCTTTTGGTTTAGTATTTTTTTACAAATAACATACTACTGCTCCTGATGAAGCTGATCAATTTCGTTTAGAGTGCTCCCCCTACCCTATCTATTTTTCCAATGTTACATATGAGATTCTTTACTGCAACATAAACTCACGGGCCACTTTATTAGGTACACCTGTTCAATTGCTTGATAACACAAATTGTTAATGAACCAATCACATGGCAGCAACTCAATGCATTTAGGCATCTAGACGTGGTGAAGACAACATGTTGAAGTTCAAACTGAGCATCAGAATGAGGTAGAAATGGGATTTAAGTGACTTTGAACGTGGCATGATTGTTGGTGTCAGATGGGCTGGTCTGAGTATTTCAAAAACTGCTGATCTACTGGGATTTTGACGCACAACCATCTCTAGGGTTTACAGAGAATGGTCCAGAAACAAGAAAATATCTAGTGAACGGCAGTTGTGTGGACAAAAATGCATTGTTGATATCAGAGGTCAAAGGAGAATGGGTAGACTGCTTTGAGATGATAAAAAGGTAACAGTAACATAAATAACCACTTTGGGTGGCACTCCTGTCCTCTAAGAACAGGAAAAGGAGGCTACAAATCGCACAGGCTCACCAAAATTGGACAATAGAAGATTGGAAAAACATTGCCTGGTTTAATGCGTCTCGATCTCAGGTGCGACATTCAGATGGTAGGGTCAGAATTTGGCGTAAACAATATGAAAGCATGGATCTATCCTGCCTTGTATCAACAGTTCAGGCTGGTTGTGGTGGTGTAATGGTGTGGGGGATATTTTCTTGGCACACTTTGGGCCCTTTAGAACCAATTGAGCATTGTATAAATGCCACGGCCTACCTGAGTATTGTTGCTGATCATATCCATCCCTTTATGACTGCAGTGTACCCATTTTCTGATGGCTCCTTCCAGCAGGATAATGCACCATGTCACAAAGCTCAAATCATCTCACCACTGGTTTCTTGAGCATTACAATGAGTTTGTTGTACTCCAATTGCCTCCACAGTCACCAGATCTCAATCCAATAGAGCAGCTTTGGGATGTGGTGGAAAGGGAGATTTGCATCATGGATGTGCAGCTGACAAATCTGCAGCAATTGTGTGATGCTATCATGTCAATATGGACCAAAATCTCTGAGGAATGTTTCCAACACCTTGTTGAAGGCAAAAGGGGGTTCAATCCGGTACTAGCAAGGTATACCTAATAAAGTGGCCTGTGAGTGTATATACGAGTGGGGCATTTAGGGGACTATACACCGATCATCCATACCTTTATGACCACTGACAGGTTAAGTGAATAAAATTGATTATCTCGTTACAATGGCATCTGAAATTTGGTGGCATATACTGTATTAGGCTGCAAGTAAATGTGTTGTCCCTTGAAGTTTTCAATGCAGAAAAAAATCGAGATCACAGTTTGTGGTGTATGGGCTGTGTAGCTTCAGACTAGGTACCCATGCTGACCCATGTCCACAGCCAGTGGTGGACCCAAAGATGGCCAAAACTAGACCATGGAGCAAAGGAATAGGGTGGCCTGGTCTGATGAATCACATTTTCTTTTACATCACGTAGATGGCCTGGTGCATGTGCTACCATTACCTAGGGAAGAGATGGCACCAGGATGCAGTATAGGAAGAAGGCAAGCTGGTGGAGGCAGTGTGATGTTTTGGACAATATTCTGCTGGGAAACTTTAAGTCCTGCAATTCACCTGGATGTTACTTGACAGACACATACCCCCTACCTAAACATTGTTGCTGCCCAAGTACACCCCTTCATGGAAACCGTATTCCCTGCTGGCCGTGGGCTCACAATCAAAAATGATTCAAGAATGGTTTGAGGAACAATGAGTTTGAAGTGTTAATTTGGCCTTCAAATTCATCAGATCTCAATCCAAGCAAACATCTGTGGGATATGCTGGGAAAGCAAATCTGACCCATGAGATCCCCACCTCAAAACTTACAGGACTTAAAGGATCTGGTACCGACAGCTTGGTGCCAGATACCACAGGATACTTTCAGAGGTCTAGTGGCAACCATGCCTCGACAGGTCAGGACTGTTTTGGGCAGCAAAAGGAGGACCTACTCAATATTAGGTGGGCGGTCATAAAGTTATGACTGATCGGTGTATGAGCTTGTAGTGGTATATCAAGCCTACTTAGAATAATGAATATTTTGTGGTTGCTTTTGAATATGTATTTTTATAAAGAAGGAATTATATTGACTTGTGGAAGGTATGATCAGGGCTGCTGTTAAAAATCACGGGGCCCCATACAGCCTTCCTGACAGGGCCCTCTTCCCCCGGCTAAAAGTGACTGAGGTCATAGATTTATCAGTCCCTTTCTCTGTAGCCTCACCTGCACAGATGAATGAATAGAAAGCACTCCAAGGCTTCCTGCTCATTCACAAACTGCAGCATAGTTAGCACAGTTTACTATGCTTCAGCGATGAATGGACACATACGTGATCGGTACTGGTGACTCTCTATGTTCATTCAGCAAAGGAGAGTGCCAGTAAATGACATATTTACCGACCCTTTCCCTGCTCTCCATCCTGAAACATTCCCCTGTGCACCCGAAGCAGCTGCAAGCGGGAGAGGAAGGAAGCTGGCAGCACTGTGGGGAAAAGGGGCACATGTGCTAGCCTAGGACCAATCCCTCTGCAGTGCAACTGAAGGGGGAAATTAGAGGAGAAGCTGGCAACGCTGCAGGGGGAGGCAGAAGAGGATTGGTGTCTGCAATAAGACAGTACAGTCGGACCTTCTGCTCAGCAGGTGCTCGGGCCCCCCATTTGAACTGATGGGGCTCGGGCCCAGCACAGGAGGGCTGGCTGTACTGCCTTATCAGCAGCCCTGGGTATGATCATTATAGCACCTGAAAAGTTCCAAATGAAGGATGTGGGGTTGGGACCAAACATTCAAGTCCATGTGGACAATTGCAATTTAGGAGATTATTTTCCCCTTATTTTAAATTGCAATGATCATTATGACATGAGCAGAGATACGAGATAAGTGCTGCTCATCCGGTTTTGGCAACCAGTAGTTAATTATAAAGAGCATCTAACTCCGTAATTGTTTTCTTTCTTCACAGGAGATTTACTCCACCTTCAATATACAATCCTGTGCTATTTTCTCCTTCAGTAGGCACTTTTTACTCTGAAACATTTTTAAAATACTTACCATGCATATCATTTAAGGCTTTTGTTTGCGCTTGGAATGTGCACCGCCTGCCTTGGTGTTATTGGAGTTATTGTACGACATTCTTTCTTTGACAGCCTCCGGCAATGGTGTTCACTCTACCCTACATGATGCTGTCAGATAATGTAAGCAATGCATTGCATAGGCTGCTTTCTACTTCTTCTCTGAATGCTTGTTTGCACCCGTCTCATGTTCAGATGTTCTCCAGACATTAGGCATTGTGTTTTGTTGTGGTAGAACATATGTTTTGTGAATACAGACAACTCATTTCTTTTATGTTCAGACAATCATAATTGCTATAGGTGGTACAGATTTCCATAGCTTACTTATTTAATGCAATCTACAGGTATACACTAGTCAAGTTACACATTTACTCATCTTTATAAGATCAGCATTACTAGATTAATGGGACTTTTTTAGTTTGCTACTGGAGGTTGGCTCCTTGTTACAGTCTGGTGACCACAAAGGAAGCACACTTCACCTTTACCAGCTACAAAAAGGCTTTATGTGCATTGCCGGAGCCCAGGACTTAAAGTGATACTAGAGAATCGTTTTATTTTTTAAAAAATAACAAACATCTTATACTTACCTGATATTTGAAATAGATATGCACAGAGCAGCCCCTATCCTCCTCTTCTTGCTCCTGGTCCCTCCCTCCTGTCGAGTGCCTTCACAGCAAGCAGCTTTTTATGGGGGCACCCGAGCCGGGCCGCAGCTCAGAGTGTCCATTTAGACCTGGAGCAGTGGTTTGGCCCCGCCCCCGCTCTCCTGATTGGCTAACTGACTTTGATTGACAGCAGGGGGAGCCTATGGCACCACTGCTGTGTCTCAGCCAATCAGAAGGGAGAGATGGCCGATGGCCGAGGCACGCGTGCACATCGCTGGATAGAGTGGGGCTCAGGTAAGTATTAGGGGGGCTAAGAGGGGCTGCTACACACAAAAAGCTTTTTATCTTAATGCATAGAATGCATTAAGATAAAAAAAAAAACACTTCTGCCTTTACAACCACTTTAAGCGTCAGATATCCAAAAAGCCAGATTATTGGACCTTAACCCTTTCACTGGAAGAACAGTTTTTAACACACTTAAAAAAACAACTGTGCACAAATTTAGGCCCGAAGATTAGCTAATACCCCCAAGGATTCTAAATTTTCTGAAAGCAGAGACCATAGACAAAAAAAAGTGGTAAAATATAAAAGATGAGGTTGCACTGAGTAAATAGATAGGCTATACATTTGCACTCACCAGCAAAATGACATGTTGGGGGGGAGGGGGGAGGGGGCGGGTAAACGGGCCATGTTTTGGGAACTTCCCTTAAATAAAATAGCTCTTATCAATACCATGCTATTGCATTGATATTGATTTAAAGCAGCTGTGCAAAGTAAAGGAAAACCTCAAAACAGGGCCGTTGGGGGTACTTGGTACTTGGGGGCTGAGAACCACTGACATAGAGGACAAAAGGTCCCCTATGTAATATAATATATTGAGGACAAGTTCTCTTTAATGAAGATTCCTGCTGCTGCAATTCGCACTGGCCTAAATAGGTGTGAATGTAGCCTAAGACACAGTCTTTGGTAACTCTCAAAGGTAACAATGATTTTTTTGAGAGCGCCCTCTAGTTGCAGTACCTCATGAGATGGCTGAGAAAGAGATGACATGCAATCAACTGTTTACCAATTTGCTTACCAACCAAATTAACCAGTCCAACAGTATGTTATCAGGGGCCCTGATAACTAAACAGGGGTTTAGTTATCAGGGCCCCTTCACGGCACCCTGTATCACTTGCAGTCCTAACCTTCTAAATTTATGAGGGTCTCCACAAAGGAAGTACATGCATTCTAATGGATAGATAAGGGGCAAACGAAACCCCTGTTTTTAACACATACTGTTGGACAGGTTAATTCAGTTGGTAAGCAAACTGGTTGGTGAGTTGAGATGGGAATTTTCTCTGGTTTTGTCTTTCATGTGTTTGCCCTTCCATGTGCTCCTTGCTGTGAAGGCCAGTTATAGGTGGGGGCAGGGGCCATCTTTTTGTTAATGGTGTAAATTTGGTAAAGGGACACACTGGGCACCTTTTGCTGCTTTTGTGCTATGTGCTGGGTGTCCAATGTGCCCCTGTGCCTTTAAGGAGGATTGGGCTACCTTCTGGCCCATCTGCCCCTCATTTATCTATTAGAACGCATGTGTTTCCATTGTGGATACCTTCATAAATTTAGAAGGTTAGAACTGCAAGTGATACAGAGGGCCGTGAAGAGGCCTCGCAGCTTACGCATGCGTTTGCAAATGTGTGCTAACTAAACCCCTGTTTTTAATGCATACAGGCCTCCCCAGACCATCCAGAGCACTGTGCATTACAGGCCTCATCAGACCATCCAGAGCACTGTGCATTACAAGCCTTAGTTCTCAGACCATCTAGAGCAGTGGTTCTCAACCCTGTCCTCAAGTACCCCTAACAGGCCATGTTTTCAGGATTTCCTTTATCTTGCACAGGTGCCTTAAATCAGAGTCAATAGCTTGGTATATTGGACAGCTATTTTATCCAAGAGAAACTCCTAAAACATGGCCTGTTGGGGGTACTTGAGGACAGGGTTGAGAACCACTGATCTAGAGCACTCACTGTGCATTACAGGCCTCCCCAGACTGTCCAGAGCACTCGCTGTGGATTACAGGCCTCCTCAGACCATCCAGAGCACTGTGTGCATTACAGGCCTCCTCAGACCATCCAGAGCACAGTGTGCATTACAGGCTGTCAGGAAAGGCAAAGTGTCCGCAGAAGGAGATTGCCTGTTCTCCATGTCCCTTTAAGAAGAGGTGCGCGAACGAGCAACCAATGCAAACCCACGTGCGCATGCGTGCACGGGGATGCGCGCACACACAGGAAGCACGCGCCCACATTCTTGATTAAACAGGACTGAAACATGATACCAGCGCTGTCTGGTCTACAGCATTTCCTGTGACCCCTGCCATCAGTATTCTGCATATCCTGTTCCTGTGACTACTTGGCTTGTCCCTGACTTACCTGCTATCCGCCTGCATCTGCTCTTTGGCTTGCCTGTGACGATTCTTTTGCCTGATCCCTGGTACCTTGCTGTCTGCCTGCTGCCAACCCGGCTTGTGACCTGACTACTCTCCTGCCTCGCTGCCCATCTGCTATTTGACCCAGCTTGTACCCTGACTCCTCTACCTGCATCAGTTCCTGATCTGCCTGTCTGTGGTCCGGTCTGTCTGCACCTTGCCAAGGTCATCAAGTGCCTTACATCTCTGCCAGCTGCATCTTCAGACCTGCCAGAGGCACGAGCACCAGTGTCCCTGCTAAGCAATCGTGCCATCCTGCGAACTTCCTGTCTGCTCTACCAGGGGTTCTCGAGTCAGACTTTCAAGAGAGGCTGTCCCCTGCATACCAGACTCCACCACAAGTTATGTGACACAGGCCTCCTCAGACTGTCTAAAGCACTGTGTGCATTACAGGCCTCATCAGACCGCCCAAAGCATTGTGCAGTACAGGCTTCCTCAGACCATCCTAAGCACTGTGCACATTACATGCGTCATCAGACCGTCCAGACCACTGTACATTACAGGCCTCCTCAGATTGTCTACAGCACCGTGTGCATTACAGGCCTCCTCGGACCGTGCAGGTCACTGTGCATTACAGGCCTCCTCAGACCGTACAGAGCACTGTGCATTTCAGGCCTCCTCAGACCATCCAGAGCACTGTGCATAACAGGACTCCTCAGATCGTCTACAGCAGTGTTTCTCAACCCGTGGTACACAAACCCCTTGGGGTACGTGCACCACGGGCAGAGGGTACGCCGCACAGAGCCTCGTTCTCACCCCTGCTGCGGCGTCCTCCTGTCAAAAGCCTGCCACCTGGAGAGTGACAATCTGAGCGAGCAACTCCCAGGCGGCTCAGTGATGTTGCTGGGGATGGGGAATGCAGCCCGCACCTGGATGACCCCCGCAGAAGGTCCCGGAGGCATGATTCTTCAGCCGGATGTACCGGCGCCATGCTCTCCCTATGCACAAGCCTGCAGCGGCCACCTGGAGAGTGACAGTCTGATCGAGCACCTCTCCGGATGTCTGCACACTGCATCCCCCTCCGCTCGCTGCTGAGGGGGGGTTCTGATGGAGGGGGGTGATGTGAAGGGGGTCTGCACTAATGGAGGGGGATTTCCTAAGGGGGTTTGCACTAATGGAGGGGGGATTTCCTAAAGGGGTCTGCACTG
>BLSH010215964.1:525425-559832 GCA_018402905.1 Glandirana rugosa | reverse complement strand
ATCCTGAGGGAGGGGGGTCTGCACTCATGGAGGGGGTTATCCTAAGGGGGGTCTCTTCTGATAGAGGGGGGTTATCCTGAGGGAGGGGGGGTCTGCACTGATGGAGTGGGGTGGTTTATCCTGAGGGGGTGTGTACTGATGAAAGAGGGGGGATTTATCCTGAGGGGGGTCTGCACTGATGGAGGAGGGGGTGTTTTTTCCTGAGGGGGACTGCACTGATAGAAGAGGGGGGTGGTTTATACTGATGGGGGGGTCTATACTTAGTGGAGGGGGGTCTGTACTGCATTTCGTGGGCATTGCACTGATAAGGGTGCATTTGGTGGGCACAGCACTGATGAGGCTGCATGTGATGGGCACTGCATTGATGAGGCTGCATAAGGTGGGCACTGCACTGATGAGGCTGCATTTGGTGGGCACTGTACTGATGAGGCTGTATTTGGTGGGCACTGCACCAATGAGGCTGTATTTGGTGGGCACTGCACTGATGAAGCTGCATATGGTGGGCACTGCTCTGATGAGGCTGTATTTGGTGGGCACTGCACTGATGAGGCTGCATATGGTGGGCATTGCACTGATGAGGCTGCATTTGGTGGGCACTGCACTGATGAGGCTGCGTTTGGTGGGCACTGCACTGGTAGGCTTCATGTGTGTGCATGTGTCTACCTGTCTGTTAATTTTGTATTATGTGTGGGTGTCATTGTGTTCATTTGTGATTGTGTGTTTTTATCTATCAGTATATATGCGTGTGTGTATCTGTCATTGCAGCATGCACATATACAGTGATATTGCACACCAACAAAAACCATCACAAACACACACAGAAATCATCACAAGCACATACGGACATTCCACACGGACACAGAAACCATGACATCCAAACGATCAAAATTACTTTCTTGAGACAGGGGTACTATGAAATTTTATTTTAGGGGTACTTCACCGTAAAAGGTTGAGAAACACTGGTCTACAGCACTGTGTGCATTACAGACCTCCTCAGACCATCCAGAGAACTGTACATTACAGGCCTCCTCAGACCGTCCAGAGCACTGTGCATTACAGGCCTCCTGAGACCATCCAGAGCACTGTGCATTACAGACCTCCTCAGACCATCCAGAGCACTGTGCATTACAGTCCTCAGTTCTCAGACCATCCAGAACACTCACTGTGCATTACAGGCCTCCTCAGACCATCCAGAGCACTCACTGTGCATTACAGGCCTTCTCAGCCCACCCAAAGCATTGTGTGCATTACAGGCCTCATCAGACCATCCAGAGCACTGTGCATTACATGCCTCCTCAGCCCATCCAGAGCACTGTGTGCATTACAGGCCTCATCAGACCGTCCAGAGCACTGTGCATTACATGCCTCCTCAGCCCATCCAGAGCACTGTGTGCATTACAGGCCTCCTTAGACTATAAAGAGCACTGTGAATTATAGGCTTCCTCAAGCCGTCCAGAGCACTCATTGTGCATTACAGGCCTCCTCAGACTGTCCAAAACACTGTGTCCAATACAGGCCTCCTCAGACCTTTCAGAGCACTGTGTGCATTACAGGCCTCTTCAGAATGTCCAGAGCACTGTGCATTTCAAGCCTCCTCAGCCTGTCCAGAGAACTGTGTGCATTGCAGGCCTCCTCAGACTATCCAGAGCACTGTGCATTTCATGCTTACTCAGACCATCCAGAACACTCACCATGCATTACACGCACAGCATTTACTTGTTTTTTTTTAAAGTAGCACTTCTGTCAAAAAAGAAATGTTCTTGTAACAAAACTTGGTTACATTTAAAATGACGTAATATAACAGCTACATCTTAGTCTGTAGTTTGTTCAAACCTTAAAGCAGAGTTCCACCCAAAAGTGGAAGGTAACCCCCCGACATGCCCCAATTGGCATGTCTTTTTTTTTGAGGGGTGACCAGGGACCCTGTTTTCACAGTGTCCCAGGTCCACTTCCTCCCCTGGAGCCGCGGCTCCGGAAAGGAAGTCCACCTTCCCGCCTCCCTCTCAGCGAACGTCTAGGACACGTCACAGGTCCCAGAAGATACGCCGAGCCATTCACAAGCCGCAGCGCAACTCACGCATGCGCAGTGAGAGCCCGGCTCTGAAGCCAAAGCCGGGTGCCCACACTTGTGATGCCGGCGCCGCCGAGGGAAGGGGGAAGAGGAGCGAGCCCTCGGGTGGCCGCATCGCTGGAACGAGGGACAGGTGAGTGGCCGATTGTTAAAAGTCAGCAGCCACCCTTTTGGTAGCTGCTGATTTTTAACAGGGTGGAACTCCGCTTTAATACCATAAATAATAACGTTATTAAATTTTTACTCCAGGAGTATATAATGAGTTTGGAAATTCTAGAGAAATGCTTAAATAATGCTTTACAATTTAACTCAACCCATTCGATTTTAGTCGACTAAATTGAACTGGAGATTTTAGTCGACTAAAATGTACTAGACAATTTAATCTACTAAAATACGACTAAAACGAAAACAATTCAAATGACTAAAATACGACTAAAACTAAAATGGCATTTTCGTCAAAAGACTTAGCTATATGTCTTGAGGTTGTTTGTGAAGCACACACTGGTTTCTGTCTCACTTGTTTGAGAAGGTTATAAGCAGAAATCAGAATGGCATGTAGCAATGAAGACAGTTGCCTGTTGCAGAACTACATGTCCCATCATGCCTATGCCTCTTCGAGTCATGCTTGTGGCAATTAGCCTTGCAAAGCCTCATGGGACACATAGTTCCACAATAGCTGGTGCACTGCAATTTGTCCACCCCTATAGATTTTTTTTTTGACTGGAGCAGGACTTTTGCTTTCAGAAAGCTCACCAAAACCCAGGGCATATTAGAAGTCTATGGGAAAGCACAGTTAACTTGCACTAAAACTGCTGGTACACTGTGCTGCACCCGCTCTGTGGAACACCTACAGTCTCAGTAGAATTATCAGACAGTGACTCAATCCAGATGACATCTTGCAGACCATAGAAAGCCTTAATCCGAAAACTTGTGCAGACCTTTACAGGTGAACTTTGTCAAAAATCATAGTATGCCTATCTCCAGCAATTACATGTGCTCAGAACATAAACTAAAGACACGCTGAAAAGAGGGTGAGGCAGAGCATACAGAGCATCTCCTAGCTGCAGAATGAAGATAGGGACACAATTATTTAAAGGCAAATGAACAACAATGCATGTAACATGATACCACAAGTTTGCATAAATAATTTCCTGATATGTCACAATATATAGAATTTTTTTGAAAGCTCCACCATTTATTATAAAGCAGTTTTTGCGTTCCAGAAAAGTGGTTTTGCCATGGCTGAAATGTTGTCATCAGTCTGCTATAGACAGGAGGAAGCATTTCCTCAGTCTCCTCTCCCCAATGATCAGACCGGGACATATGTTTGTAGTATGTCTCAAGGTGAGAGGCTACAGAAGGGACAAATGTTTTTAGTAGACATGTGCAATTCGTTTCATTCCAAATTCGTTTTTAACATATTTTTTAAATTCAGGAGTTCGGACAATTGCGAATTTCCGAATTTTCCTTTTTTTTCTAATTCAAAAATTCAGTAATCCGAAAATCCAAACATTCGGAAATCCGAAATGCGGCAATTCCGAAATTCGGTAATCGGAAAAGCCGAAAGTCCAAAATTCAAAAATTCGCAAATCTGAGAACTCGAAAATTTGAAAATCAGAAATAATAACTAACTAATAATAACTTAACTATACTTAACTACTTAAATAACTATTCAATTATAGGAATTGGAATTTCCTTGAAAATTTGGCTCTTAGTGATACATTTCGGATTTAAGCTCACTAACAGCCACATTTTCAAGGAAATTCCAATACCTATAATTGAATAGTTATTTATTAGTTAGCTATTATTTCAAAATTTCTTTCTTATTTTCGAATTTACAAATTTTCGGATTTTTCCCTTCCGAATTTCCGAAACTTCCAACGTTTCGAGTTTCGGCATTTTCAAATTCTGAATTACCGAATTTCCAATTTCCGAATTCCCGAATTTTCGGAAAAATAAAAAAAGAACAGAACGACAATGAACAAATTTTTCGGCCGTGCACATGTCTAGTTTTTAGACAATTGTGATTCTATAGTCTATATCTTTGCAGGCAACCAACAGGTGCAGCTCTTGTTCCTTTTCACATGGTTTCCAGTCTATCCGTATTCCTTGGTGCAAAATGTCACTCAATAAATTACATACACAAGTGATTGAGTCAGAACAGTGACTCATGCCTTATAGCACTACCAGATCTGAAGTTGTCAGGCAAACTGAATGAAAAAGAAGTGCTCTTTACAGCTAACCCATAGTGCTCTGGGTATCCTGTAGTAAATGTTTATTAATAAAACAAATATTTGTATATACTACATCATACACAAAAACCAATATAGAACACACACGTAAATAATTTACTCTTCTAATATAAGATAAAATTGACCATTAAAACCATTAAAGTTTGCCTAAAAAACAGTAACAATGGGGGAGATAATGTAAGTGCTAAATTCTAATTGCATCCAAGTAAATGTAGCCTATTGGACAATAAGATATAAGCTCCACTATAAAATAGCAGCAAGGTGTGTGGTGTGCATACGTCATAAAGCATTATTTAAAGGAGAGTTAGGGCCAAAGCTCTCTTGGCCCTACTTCTCCTAGGAATCACAGGAGTGCACGGCGTCACTCAGTCAAGCCAGACTCTGGAGAGATCCTGGCTTTCATGTCGGGATCCACCCAGATGCCTGAACCGACAGGTGGCTCAGCTTCTCAGTGAGCTGCTGAGAGGGTGAGCCAGCCACTCCCACCCTCTCCAGTGAATGCTGGAGGGGCAAGCAGAGATCCGGTGACTGACAGTCATCAGCTTCTGCTCACTGAAGATCAAAAACTGAGCGATCAACGGCCCTTGATCACTCAGTTCTTGGTGTTTAGGCTGGGTTCACACTATCCAACAAAAAAAACGGTCCGACTTTGATCCTACTTTGCTGTGCGATTTAGGGGTCAAAGTCGGACAGTTTGTCTGTGAACAGGGATCCAACTTTAATCCCGACAATGCCAGGCACCTTGTGCTCTGGGGATCTTGAAGGGGAACTCCACTCCAAATTTAAAAAAAAAATGGCATGGAGTCCCCTTCAGGAGCATACCAGGCCCTTTGGTCTGGTGTGGGTTTTAAGGGAACCCCCACGCCGAAAAAACGGCGTGGGGTCCCCCCCAAAATCCATACCAGACCCTTATCCATGCACGCAGCCCGGAAGGCCAGGAAAGGGGGTGGGGACGAGCGAGCGCCCCCCCCTCCTGGAAGATACCAGGCCGTGTGCCCTCAACATGGCGAGTATGGGTGCTTTGGGGCAGGTGGGGCTCTGCGCCCCCCCACCCCAAAGCACCTTGTCCCCATGTTGATGACAAGGGTCTCTACACCGGGTGCATTAACGTTGATAATTAATATCTGGGCATCAGATTTTTCCATAAAAAGGAAGAAAAAATACTGTTTAGTTGTAGACAAAAGGACTTTGTCAGCCACTGCAGGGAATTCCTAAACATATAAATACATTTTGGAAGAATTTTCATTTTTATTAAATTTATGCGTCTTAATAATGATAAGGACAGTGTTTCCCAAGCGTTTAATCTTACTCTAGTTTTTTGCACCACTGGGGCTATATTTAAAGAGAAAAACTCCGAAACCTGTCTTGAGATCACTAATCCCAGGTATTTAAACTCCGTGATCCATTGTAATGGTATATCTAGTCTGGCTGTACTCTGTGCCCCCCGCATCTATAGTGAATAATAAGTCCCACAACTACCGCATATTCATCCATCAAGTCCAATGCTCGCTGTAGAGAGGGCCCTGCATCGTTTAAAAATAGCAAAATATCCGCATACAGGGCCCCCCAGGGCCGGCCCTACCATGGGTCCCAGTGGGTCCATTAGACCCAGTCAGCACTTTGAGAGGGACAGCACATTTAACCACCTCTCCTTCTCTTCTATTTCCCCAGCAAATTGATGGCCAAGATTATTTTCTCAGCAGTTTTGTGTGTAATGACGACAACTGCCCCCCCGGGCCACTCCGCCTGCCCCTATACTACCCTAGCCTGCCCCTATACTACCCTAGCCTGCCCCTATACTACCCTAGCCTGTCCATATACTACCCTAGCCTGTCCATATACTACCCTAGTGTGCCCATTTACTACCATAAACTGTCCATATACTACCCTAGCCTGTCTATATACTGCCCTAGTCTGCCCCTATACTACCCTAGTCTGCCCCTTGGAATTGAACATAATGGTATGTCATATAATTTTGCATATAACCAAGGTGCGGTTGCATGTAAATCTGACTTCCTGATAAATGTAATTTTAGTTTTAATTATCATCATATAAAAATGGATGTGGGGGCTTTTTGGTGGGCATGATTTTTTTTTGGGGGGGGGGTGAAGGGGCAGCACAATGTCTTGGGCCAGCCCTGGGGCCACCCTCTCCTCCAGCCCCCCTATCCGAAGCCCCCGAATATCTGGAGAGACTCTAAGTGCCTCCGCTATTGGCTCCATGGCGACAGTAAAGAGGGTCGGAGAGAGGGCAGCCCTGACGGGTGCCCCTATAGAGTAAGAAATGATCAGACAATCTTCCTCCTAATTTAACTGCTGACATGGGATTTTTATAGATTGTCTGTAGCCAGGAAATTAATACTGTTGGAAATCCCATTCTCCTGAGGACCTCCCATAGCAAAGGCCATTCGACCGTGTCAAAGGCCTTCTCTATATCTATAATGGATGAAAGTAGAGGTTGTATTTAGAGGGTGAGCGACTTCATTAATATTTTGAGATCATTAATGAGTAATACTATGGGCCTATATGAAAAGCACAGTTTCGGGTCCTTAGTTTCTTTATGAATTAGAGTTATATGGGCAAATCTCATGGAGTCCGGAAGTACCCCTTTAGCTAAACATCCAGTATATAGTGCTACTAATTTTGGAGCTAGAATATCTCCATATACTTTATATAGGTCAATGGGAAGTACATCAGGACCCGGAGCCTTTCCATTCGGGAAGGATCTAATAACCTTCAAGACCTCCTCCGTTGTTACAGGACAGACTGTTGCTTCTCTCTATCCATTCGACAACCATCCTAGGGCCACCTGGTCTAAAAGAGCCAATATATTTCTAGTGCTAAAACACCTGAAAACTGCCTCAGTGTGAAAGTACCCTAAAAGTGTTTTTGTTAT
This sequence comes from Glandirana rugosa, assembly GCA_018402905.1. Classification (NCBI taxonomy): domain Eukaryota; kingdom Metazoa; phylum Chordata; class Amphibia; order Anura; family Ranidae; genus Glandirana; species Glandirana rugosa. The sequence continues at coordinate 552,614 of BLSH010215964.1, read as the reverse complement.
TGTCCATGTCTCCATTTGAGAGCGTTCAAAGTACACCCTGGGCTTGGCTAGTAAAGGCAGTAGAAGCTCCCGCCTTGGGTGCTGTGGTAGGGTGTGGCTGCAGTGGGAGTTTTTCCTGCTTCTGTGCCACCCCAGCCATCACCTGCACTATGCAAAATCGGGCTGTCAAACTGACAGCTCAGGGTCGATGAATACATTGGTGGAATGGGTCTATATGTGTGTATTCAGTGGAACTCCGCTGTCATTATGACAGCCGGCACAAATCTGTATCAGGTGCACAGAGCATTGGTTCAGCTGTCAAAGTAAACCCAGCAGATTACTCCAGGTAGCCACTCTCCTGATGTAATCTGCAGCTCAACCCTGCTGTTTATTAAGTTATGAATGAAGGTTGTAGTTGTAGCCTTCATTCATAAATTATTATTAAGTATAATGTGTAAATTGTACACATAAAAAATATTTTTAAAAGGCAATTATTAACTCTATCTGGCTTTTTTTTTTTTTTTTTTAGTGCTACATTAAAAATACATTGGGGTTTGATTTACTAAAACTAGAGAGTGCAAAATCTGATGCAGCTCTGTATAAAAACCAATCAGCTTCTGGGTTTTTGTTTTGCAAAACTTATTTTAACAAGCTGAACCTGGAAGCTGCTTGGTTTCTATGCAGAGCTGCACTAGATTTTGCACTCTCCAGGTTTAAAAAAATCAACCCCATTGCATAAACGTGATTTTATTACTTTTGATTGACTATGTGCAGAAAACAATTTGCACTTTTTGAAATGGTAAAAGTTAACAGAAATCTGCAGATTTTCGCTGAAATATCAGTGAAATAAAAACTCTCCGTTTTGCTCATCCCTACACATTGTGATTGGTTTACTAAGGGAAAACAGGCTGCTCACTTTGCAAGGGAATTTTCCTCAGAGCTCAGTGAAAGTGCTAAAGTTTCATTTTGCAAAGAAAACACAGTGTACATGCACATGGAAGTCAGAAGAGCGTCACATTATTCATTAAAGTGGAGTTCCACCCAAAAGTTGAATATCCACTTATCTGCTTCCTCCCCGCCTCCGGTGCCATATTTGTCACCTTTCAGGTCAGAGGGGAGAACAAGTACCTGTTTTTGACAAACATCCAACTCCACCTCCAGGAGACTGTGCTGCGGTGTCGTCATCCCCTCCTCTTTCCTCTTCCGTCGGGCCAGTTAGAAAGCGCAGCGCACTTTGTGCATGCACAGTAAGGAACCAGCTGTGAAGCCGAAAGACTTCACTGCCAGTTTCCCTTACCAGGAATGGCATAGAGAGCACCCGAGAGCCGATCCAAAAATTGGCTAGGGTGCCGACATCGCGGGAACCTAGGACAGGTATGTGTCCTAATATTAATTTTTTCGTGGGGGGGGCAGAACACTTCTTGTTTGCACTGTGGCAAATTGCCTCCTATTTGTTGTTAGTAAATCAACTCCATTATGTTTAACCACTTGACCACTGGGCACTTAAACCAGACCAATTTTTAACCTTCAATGCTCTCACATTTTGAATGACAATTACTCAGTCATGCAACACTGTACCCATATGAAATTTGCGTCCTTTATTTCGCACAAATAGAGCTATCTTTCGGTGGTATTTAATCACTGCTGGGTTTTTTATTTTTTGCGCTTTAATTAAAAAAAGACCCTAAATTTTGTAAAAAAAATATTTTTTTTTCTTCGTTTCCATTATAAAACTTTGCAAATTAGTAATTTTTCTTCATACATTTTGGCCAAAATGTATACTGCTACATATCGTTGGTTAAAAAAAAAAACAAAAAAAACTAATTAGTGTATATTATCTGGTCTTTGTGAACGTTATAAAGTCTACAAGCTATGGTGTCAATCACTGAAAATTGATCACACCCGATGTACTGACGGCCAATCTCATTTCTTGTGATCCTAACAAGCCAGGAAAGTACAAATATCCCCCAAATTACCCCTTTTTGGAAAGTAGACATTCCAAGGTATTTAGTAAGAGGCATGGTGAATTTTTTGAAGTTGTAATTTTTCCCCACAATTCTTTGCAAAATGAAGATTTTCTTTTTCTTTTTTTTTTTTTCACAAAATTGTCATATGTTAACAGGTTATTTCTAACACCCAGCATATGCATACCACAAATTACACCCCAAAACACATTCTACTACTCCTCCTGAGTATAGCGATACCACATGTGTAAGACTTTTACACAGCCTGGCCACATACAGAGGCCCTACATGCAGGAAGAACCATCAGGCGTTCTAGGAGCATAAATTACACATATAATTTCCTGACTACTTCTTGCACTTTTGAAGGTCCTGGAGCACCAGGACAATCGAAACGCCCAAAAATGACCTCATTTTGGAAAGCAAACACCCCAACGTATATTCTAGAGGGCATAACGAGACTTTTGAACATGTAATTTTTTCCAAGTTTTTGGAAAATGTGGAAAGAAAATGAAAACGCATTTTTTTTACACAAAGTTGTCAATTTATACAATATTTCTAACACACAGCATGTACCTAGCAAAAATTACACCGCACAAAATATTCTGCTACTCCTCCCGAATATGGCGATACCACATGTGTGACACTTTTACACAGCCTGGCCACATACAGAGGCCCAACATGCAGGGAGCACCGTCAGGTGTTCTAGGGGCATACAGTTCAAATCTAATTTGGCTACCTTTTACACTATTGTGAGGTACTGTGGCGGCATGGATAGGCACTGTAGTGGCATGGATGGGCAGTGTAGTGGTACGGATGGGGACTGTAATGGCACGGATGGGCACTGTAGTGGCACAGATGGACACTGTAGTGGCATGGATGTGTCACGGATGAGAACTGATTTGGCATGGATGAGCATGAATGAGACACAAATGAGCCATGGATGGGGAGGGATGAGCCATGGATGGTGATGGATGAGCATGGATGGGGATGACTGAGCACGGATGGGGATGGATGAGCACGGATTGGGGATGACTGAGCACGGACGAGGATGACTGAGCACAGATGGGTATGGATGAGCATGGATGGGGATGACTGAGCATGGATGGGTGGGAGAGCACGGCTGGGTGGGTGAGCATGGATGGATGGATGGGTGAGCATGGCTGGGTGGGTGAACATGGATGGATGGCTGGGTGAGCATGGATGGATAGATGGGTGAGCATGGATGGATGGCTGGGTGAGCACGGCTGGGTGGGTGAGCATGGATGGATGGCTGGATGGATGGGTGAGCACGGCTGGGTGGGTGAGCATGGCTGGCTGGGTGAGCATGGATGGCTGGGTGAGCACGGCTGGGTGTGTGAGCATGGATGGATGGCTGGGTGAGCATGGATGGATGGATGGGTGAGCATGGATGAGTGAGCATGGCTGGGTGAGCACAGCTGGGTGGGTGAGCATGGATGGGTGGCTGGGTGAGCATAGATGGTTGGATAAGCATGGATGGCTGGATGGGTGAGCATGGCTGGGCGAGGATATCTGGATGGGTGAGCATGGATGGGTGAGGATGGGTGGCTCAGCATGGATAGATGGATGGGTGAGCATGGATGGGGTGAGCATGGCTGGGTGGGTAAGCATGGATGGGGTGAGGATGGCTGGGTGGGTGAGCATGGATGGGGTGAGGATGGCTGGGTGGGTGAGCATGGATGGGGTGAGGATGGTTGGGTGGGTGAGCATGGATGGGGTGAGTTTGGCTGGGTGGGTGAACATGGATGGGGTGAGGATGGCTGGGTGGGTGTGGATGGATGGTGGGGGTGCATCCTGTCACTTAGCAGCGCTGTGGGCACTACATATAGCCCACAGCGCTGCAGCACGTCCTCTCTCCCCTCTTTCCTCTCACAATGCACCGATCGGTGTGCACAGGGGAGAGAAAAGCCGGCACTTGTTTACATGTGATCACTCTGTCATTTGACGGAGCGATCACGTGGTAAAAGGCCGCTCACAGCTGCCATTCACTGCGATCCGTGATGCGCTGGGTCCCCTGGACCTGGCAGTCACGGATTTTCCTGTGTGACGTCTTTTGTCTATAGGGCGGTTGTTAAGTGGTTAAAGTGGTTATAAATCCTAAACATTTTTTTACCTTCATGCATTCCCAGCATTTAAGTAAAAACGGTTTAGTTAAAATTATTTCCCAATCTCAATCCAGCCCTGTGCCTGTCTGCAGCAGCTCTCCCCGCTCTCACAGGCTTTGCTGACAGCAGGGGAAGCTATTGGCTGTCAGCAAATCCAGTGACGAGGGAGCGGAGGGTGAGTCTATAGTGACGGCTGGGATCAAAACCTGCAGGTTATAGGAAGCGGCTTCCTATGGGGTACCTTCAGGAATAGGAGAAAGCCAAGAGTGCCAGTGGGTACTCGGGAAGAGCGCTCTGTGCAATACCTTTGCGCACCATAGAATGTTTGTTATTTGAAAAGAACAAAAATTACTTTACAGTTGTTTTAAATGTCTTAACAATTAGCAAATCATTTTCATTTTCAAGCTCACATGTGATAGTTTTGCATATAGTATTGTATTTTTAATTGTATGCAGTCAAATCTTTTTTTAGTAGGGAGGGGTTAAAACGTCTATTATGGCTATTTTTGCTGTGTGTGTTCTGCTGGAGAGACTTCTCCTCACTTTTTGTCCTGAAGATGCGACAATCACAGGAAATCTCTCCAAAGTAAACAGAATTTCCATCCTAGAAAGGAACAGGTGTCCCCATTAAAAGATTCACTCTCACCTCTTGCTCTGGTGCCAAAATAATTTGCATTCCCTCTAACCTTTCTGTGTTTGACAATGGTCACCAGGAAAAATAGAGTTGTGAATTGCACCTCTGGGAAACAGACTGCAGAACAGAAGTTTTAACCCTTCCCCACTCTATCTGAAACAAAAAATAATTCCTTTATATACACTTTTAAGTGAAAGTCAAGACTCTATCTAAAGCCTAGTACACACATTAGAGAGGAACTGCAGCCTGCTCACATAATTTGTAATAAAAACATCTTTGCCATTCTGAAGCTTCCCTCCAACCACTTTGCATATTATTTTATATATACTGTGATTCTGTACTTGCCTAATATGCTGTAGAAATCTCCCTCCACTGAGTCTGGCTGTATTCATTTTAACTGTGGGCAGCTGAAGCTGCTACCTGTTCTCTTCCTGTAAATACACAGACACACAGAGGCACACCCCCAGCTCTGTAGCTCTCATTGACCCTCTTATGACTCACCCCCCCTCCCTTCGTGGCAAACTCTCACGAGAGTGCGAGAGAGAGAGCTGTGCATGATGTCAAACGCCAAGGATTTTTACCAGACAAGAAATAGGAAGTGGGCTGTATAAGGTATTTACTGGCAGAAAAGAAAATGTTTTACTATCCAAAGTTAAAACAACAGGGGCAGAAGATTTAATAGATGGAAAGATGAAAAAATGAATGAAGTTCTGCCTTTTTTCGTTCAACCCAGGAAGCTAAATGAAAAAAAAAACCTGAGAGGTGGCCGTACTAACTATGCAATGTTAGTACATCGATCTCCCCTGCTGTGCCATTGCGCTCTAATAGGGGGGACCGCCCCCAGCACTCACAGCCATTGGCTGCAAGCACTGATTGGCTGCAGATGGGCTGCTGGTTTTCAAGCATGGGCCGGTCGTGAGATTGGCTTCTGTTGGACAGGCAGCTGTACACAGGTGTCAAAAGTCGACCGGTTTTTACTGTAACTGCTGATTTGCGGCCGATATTTTGCCCACGTGTATGGGGCTTAAGCTTGTGCAAGGGGCACAATGGAACAAATGGCTAGAGAAAGTAAAGAAGAGAGCACACAGCTTGATATTTACACACACACACATGCATTATTGTTGGGACAAATTCCCAGAGCTGATCAAACTGCACCTAGTTACCAGACCTTTTGTTATAGCCGTGTGAAGTCATACCTGGATATAACCGCAATGTAAATATGTGTGCAGCACTGAAAGGAATACATAAATCAATAGGATCTGAAAGCATAAGTACATCATTCTCATTGCATATCTGGTAATAAGTATATGAGGTAAAGGCCACTAAATATTCATGTGCTAATTAAAGGTCATATTTTCTTTTATTGATAGCAAGACTTTATTTGTTTCCTTATTTGTTACCTCTTTCTAAAATCAGAGAGAAGAAGAAATACTGTTTTCACATGTAAGCTATTCTGCAAAAGTATAATGTAACCACACATACTCTGTCTGACCCCCTTAGTCAACCGAAAATCCTGTCCCATGGTTGCCAAATTAGACCAGCTGAACCACTGACCCCCTTAGTCAACAGAAAATCCTGCCCCATGGTTGCCAAATTAGACAGCTGAACCACTGACCCCCTTAGTCAACCGAAAATCCTGCCCCATGGTTGCCAAATTAGACCAGCTGAACCACTGACCCCCTTAGTCAACAGAAAGTCCCATCCTATGGTTGCCAAATTAGACCAGCTGAACCACTGACCCCCTTAGTCAACCGAAAATCCTGCCCCATGGTTGCCAAATTAGACCAGCTGAACCACTGGCCCCCTTAGTCAACCGAAAATCCTGCCCCATAGTTGCCAAATTAGACCAGCTGAACCACTGACCCCCTTAGTCAACCGAAAATCCTGCCCTAGGGTTGCCAAATTAGACCAGCTGAACCACTGACCCCCTTAGTCAACAGAAAGTCCCATCCTATGGTTGCCAAATTAGACCAGCTGAACCACTGACCCCCTTAGTCAACCGAAAATCCTGCCCCATGGTTGCCAAATTAGACCAGCTGAACCACTGGCCCCCTTAGTCAACCGAAAATCCTGCCCCATGGTTGCCAAATTAGACCAGCTGAACCACTGACCCCCTTAGTCAACAGAAAATCCTGCCCCATGGTTGCCAATTTAGACCAGCTGAACCACTGACCCCCTTAGTCAACTGAAAATCCTGCCCCATGGTTGCCAAATTAGACCAGCTGAGCCACAGGCCCCCTTAGTCAACCAAAAATCCTGCCCTATGGTTGCGAAATTAGACCAGCTGAACCGCTGGCCCCCTTAGTCAACCGAAAATCCTGCCCCATGGTTGCCAAATTAGACCAGCTGAACCACTGACCCCCTTAGTCAACAAAAAATCCTGCCCCATAGTTGCCAATTTAGACCAGCTGAACCACTGACCCCCTTAGTCAACTGAAAATCCTGCCCCACGGTTGCCAAATTAGACCAACTGAACCACTGACCCCCTTAGTCAACAGAAAATCCTGTCCTATGGTTGCTAAATTAGGCCAGCTGAGCCACTGGCAATTGGTTTTGTATTTTGTAGTACAGCGAAAGCAGTTCCCTGCAATTCCATTGGCTGGGTACTGACATTCCTCGGCTTGTAGGAGAAAGCAAAAATAAAGGAAGGGTGCAAATAAATCTAGTCTCAAAAATTGCTGAAACATAAACTAGCCAGCAGAATGGAAATTAGTTAGCACTGAAGAATGAACATAGTAGCACAAGCATACCTCCCAACTTTTTGAGATGTGAACGAGGGACACCTATTAGCAAAAGTATGTAGGCATAGGACACACCCCTGTCACAGCCTTTTAAAGGGGAATTCTACAAAAAAAATATATTATTAGTTAAACCAACAAGTGCTTTTTTACCACAGCTATTCTTTATATTGGCTTTTGAAATTTGCAAATGCAAAAATGTAGAAACTGAATGAAAGTTTTAGCATTGGGAAACCCTTTTTGAATGATAAAAAGTGAATTTTATATACTTTTATATACCACTATATAGATCAAGGGACAAATGAAGAGGAAAGAGGGACAGAGGGACTTTGTTCCAAATCAGTTGGGAGCTATGCACAAGTCTGTGTAATAACAGTAGATTGTCTCCTGAAGCTGAGTGGAGAGCAAGCAGTAAAGAAACTGGGAAGCTGATGCACACTTGCTCAGTCTAGCATGTGAAATTGTAGAGAGGGGTTCCTTCACCTTCTCCTAAAGCCACAGAATCAGCACACTTCTTGACTCTAGCCGGCTTCAGCAGCCCTTTAAGCTTCAAGAAGTGCTGTAGCCTGCCAGCAGCTTGTTTAAAGTGGACATCGGCACTCTCAATTAGGATCAGTGTTTAGCATGTACAAACTGGAGTTGAATGGTAATTTGAAAGCTTCAACAAAGCTTAGTGAAAGCTCCGCAAATTCTTTGTCAAAGCTTGCTGTTCACACTGCTCTTATACAAGCTGAATCCTGTGTGAAACAGGCCTTATTGCTTCTCATAGGCGTGCGCACAGGGTGTGCCGGATGTGCCTGGCACACCCTAATCCCCCTGCTTCCTGTCTCCCCCCTGCAGTGCTGCTAGCTCCTCTCCTCACCTCTCAGGAGAGGGGAAGGAGCTGGTAAATATTTTATTAACTGAACCCTTTTCTGAATGAACACAGTGAGTGATCTGTACTGATCACTCCTGTCCTCGTTCTTAAAGTGGTTGTCAACTCGTGAGAACCACTTTAACCTACAGGTAAGCCTATAATAAGGTTTACCTGTAGGTGCCCTGCATATCTCCTAAACCTGTACGGTTCAGGAGATATGCAGTGTACTAGCTGTGCCAACGTCATTTCGGCACATGTGCAGTGAAGAAACGGCCTCTGTGCCGTTTCTTCACTGTGATCGCTGTGATCACTGTGATCGCTCCCGTGCGCATGTGTGGGAGTGACGTCACACGACTCCGGCCAGTCACAGAGCCGGAGATCACGGCCCCGGAAGGAAGAGGGGCTGAAGATGGATGCCGCCAGCACAGGCGACAGAGCTGGACGTCGCACGCTTCGTTTGCAGATAAGTGACAAATAATGGGCTACTATGCGATGCATAGTAGCCCATTATGCTTCTACTTTACAGGGGAATGTAGAGGAAGTAAACCCAATCTGGGTTTACTTCCTATTTGACTGGAGCATAGTCAACTATGTTTACTGCAGGCTGCAGAGAAAGGGACTGGGGAATCTCTGTCCTCAGGTCTGTATATTTCACCAAACCCCATAATGGGCCTCCTAAAAAAATTGTAAAAAAAAGTAATTAAAAATAATAAAATTAAAAAATTAAAATAAAAAATTGTAAAAAATAATATGAAACATAAAAAACTACTGACACCGTCCACTGCCTTATTGACACCAATCTTTGCTCTACTGACACCACCGCTCTGCTGATATTCACGCAGGTGTGTTTGTGCTCTGAGGTGCACACCCTAATGCAATAGGCTGTGCACACCAATGTTGCTTCCCCTGGAGGGAGTGTTTCATAACCTAGGCCTAACTGAGCCTGGAAATAATACTGGAATGTTCAGTTAAACCTTAACCACATATCTGCCATATAATGTACCAATTATTTTTACTTTGTTTGCAAAGCTACATTAGTGGTAGACAGCTAACCTGCTTTTAAACAAACATATTGGTAATCCTAGTTATCTATTTGGTCATGCAAAGAGAAACTTCGAAATGTATTCAGCTAATGTTTTGCTGCTTTTTATGTAGGTTGACACATTATGCTTTTGAAGCTCTTGATAATGAAAAGGTGAACTCTTGCAGACTGGCGATTTTCATGCTACATTCCCACTATAATGGAGACTATAATGGAGACCCTGTTCAGCATATACATTTCTTCTGCATGTGGGTGGGTGGGCACCTCAAACAGACTTAAAGGTGTAGACACACATCAGAAGCCTAGAAAAGCACCATGGAGGGCATTCAATAAGGAGGAATAGGCTGCTTCCAGGCATGCTTCAATATGGAGGCTCTTAAATATTAGACTTGACACTTCCACATATGTTTGCAAAAGTTGTGCAATTTAGACCTCTGGTTTTATGCAAATTGTTAATGGCTGTAATTTGTTGTTGTTTTTTTTTTTGCAGCTTAGCAGGTAAGTGTGCTGGAAAAACATCTGTTTTATTAGTGCTGTGTAAAGTCCTTCCATGCTCACCTTACCTTAAAAGCTAGTTATAAATTGGAGAGGTTTCCATTTTTGTTTACCTATCAACTCAAGCAGAACTCCTGATAAAGTCTGTATAGGCGAAACCATGTGAGCATTTATAATTGGCAAGTATTTATATGACATTTTAATGAATGGTTTTACACAATCAGATTTCTTTTGGCCTGTTAACTGCTCCACAGGAACCTTTGTACAAATAAACACACAAAGACTCAAGGCAGTGACTCATAAGCAAGTGAAAGAGGCTCACGTTGAGAGCAAACTGGTGGTGGTGCATGAGAAGCACTTACATCAGTGCTTCATGCATATGAACCAGGAAGGGAAGTGGAGGGGGGCAGCTAACAAAGGTGTAAGAGTATATGTTCTGGAGGGATACTTTAGGAGGATAGAGAACTTGTGCTGGAGGGGGGGATTGGATTTGAAATCCCCCCATCCTTCCTTCTGGCACAAGTTCTCCCACTCCCCCAGCACGTCTGCTTCCCTCCCAAAACGCCTCCTCCCCAGTACGTATCTGCTCTCCCCCCCCCCAGCAAATGTCCACTCCCCTCCCAAAATGCCCCTCCAGTACTATCTGACTACCCCAGCACAAAGCCAGCTCCCCTCCCAAAGCACCCCCCAGTACATATTTGACCCCCCAACACAATCCCGCTCTCCTCCCAAAGTGCCCCGCTAGTACGTATCCGACCCCCTTAGCACAAGTTTGCTCCCCAAAGCACCCCTCAGTACATATCTGACCCCCCTGCACCAGTCCACTCCCTTCTCAAAGTGCCCCCGCAAGAACATATCTACCCCCCATCCCACCTTCTAGCATAACTCCTCTCTAAAGCAGTACGTATTTGACACCCCACCCCCAGCACAAGTTTGCTCCCCTCCCAAAGCGCCCCACCAGTATGTATCTGTCTCCTCCAGCACAAGTTCACTCTCCTCCCAACGTGCCCCCCGCCTCTCTACCCCACCTTCTAGCACAACTTCTCTCCTCTCCCAAAGCACCCCCTCAGTATGTATCTGACCCCCTACCCTCAATTACAGTGCCCCTCCAAGCACATATTTGCCCCTCCTATCTTCTAGCACAAGTCCTCTCATCTCCCAAAGCAACCTCCAGTACATATCTGACTCCTGCACTCCCCTCCCAAAGCGCTCCCCCAGTACAAATCTAAATGCAATATTCCTCACGCACATGTTCAAGAAACTGAAAGAATCCAAAGCCTGGAAGCCAATCCTAAATATGAAAACCCCAGTATTAAGATATGGGGGAGTTTCAAATCAGTGATCTTTGGTGTAGCATAGTTGTTATAATCAGGCTCAAACGGTTGGAGGAAACTACATCCACTCCCTTTGAGTCTGATTATAACAACTATGCTACACCAAAGATCACTGATTTAAAGCTCCCCCATACCTTTATACTGGGGTTCCCATTTTCAGGATTCACTTCCAGGCTTTGGATTGAATCTCCTAGGCCTTAGTGTCATCTGTTCCCTCACCGTGGGTGGAGCTGCTTACTTTCTGTGAAACGTTATGATACACATTACTCTGAAGGGTGGGCGGAAGAGCAGAATCCTCAAACCTTGTTTTTAATTGGAACATGGCATGTCTACCTATAACACCATTTGATTGATTTTTTATTTATTTATTTCAGGTACTTATATAGCGCCATCAATTTACGCATCGCTTTACATATACATTGTACATTCACATCAGTCCCTACCCTCAAGGAGCTTACAATCTAACTTTCCTAACTCACATTCGTGCATAAACAAACTAGGGCCAATTTAGAAAGGATACAATTAACCTACCAGCATGTCTTTGGAGTGTGGGAGGAAACCGTAGAAACCCACACAGGCACCGGTATATATGATACTCCTCATGCCCCTGATGAAGGAGATGTTAGTTCTCTGAAACCTGTCAGGTGGAGGAAGTCATACTGCATCATCGTATCTTTCACAGCTGGTGTATTAGTAGCCTTTTTACCATGTATTTTTCCTTTTATCTGTTGATACATTAATAAAAACTTGTTTTTATGGACTTTACTCTCTATTTACTATGCTATTGAAGTTCAAAAACCCACTACAGAAAGAAACAAAGGGAGTGACCGCATTCTGGAGCTTGAGATGATAGTTGAATTTTAATGAAGTGAATTTCAATACATACCAGGCAGACAACAAGGACAAAAACCACAAAGGGACAGCATGGTTGACGCGTTTCATGGACTACATGTCCGCTTAGTCATAACCTAGGTTATGACTAAGCGGACATGTAGTCCGTGAAACGCGTCAATACATACCAGGCAGACAACAAGGACAAAAACCACAAAGGGACAGCATGGTTGACGCGTTTCACGACTACATGATAACCTAGGTAATGACTAAGCGGACATGTAGTCCATGAAACGCGTCAACCATGCTGTCCCTTTGTGGTTTTTGTCCTTGTTGTCTGCCTGGTATGTATTGAAATTCACTTCATTAAAATTCAACTATCATCTCAAGCTCCAGAATGCGGTCACTCCCTTTGTTTCTTTCTGTAGTGGGTTTTTGAACTTCAATAGCATAGTAAATAGAGAGTAAAGTCCATAAAAACAAGTTTTTATTAATGTATCAACAGATAAAAGGAAAAATACATGGTAAAAAGGCTACTAATACACCAGCTGTGAAAGATACGATGATGCAGTATGACTTCCTCCACTGCGGTCACTCCTTTTGTTTCTTTCTGCATCCCGGATCACGGACCAGACCTGCACCTATATACTTGATTTGGAATCAATCCACATACACCTGGAGCAGCTCAACCTCTTTTCCTTTACAAGTGTTAAAAAACCCACTGCCTGGGGATTTTTCATTGCTTAGACTTCTCACATATTCTCATCCAGACATCTTATGACCGTAAGATTTCTCCTTTCTTCGATCCAATACAATTTTTTTTCCTACCATGTCTTTCTTAATGGTTGTATTCCTTAATGTATCCATGTTGAATTGGCTATGTTATTGAACCCATCTCTTAAGAGCCGATTCACATAGGGGTGACTTGTCAGTCGCCTCCATGGATTGCAATGGAACTGTTCTAATAGGAGCGACTCATGTCTTAGCAAAAGGTTCCTGTACTACTTTTGGGGCGACTTCAGGCGACTTGCATTGACTTCTATTACAGAAGTCGATTGCAAGCCGCGCTGAAGTTGCTCTGTGCAGGGTCGCGCTGAGTCGCCCCTGAAATTGGATTGCCCCCGTAAAATCCGGCTCTTATTGTTTTTTTTTTCTGTTAAAGCTCAATATATATATTGTCTAAAAAAAAAACTAAAAAAAACAAAAAAGAACAAAACGAAAATAAAAAAAAAAGAAACAAAAAAAGAAAAAGATTAAAGCAGAACTCCAGACGCAAAAACTTTCATTAGATAATATTCCTCAATACACACAAAAGATATAAACTCACTTTGTGAGCACCAAATGGGTTTTTAATTCCAGTTATTAACATGTAAAAGTAGCAGTAACATCATTATTGTGCTGTACATAGCCTGAGCAGAGAGCAGAGCTGTGGGAGGGGCACAGCAGGTACTCCCACTATAGGCTGTCTGCAGACAACTACAAGAAAGGGGGCGGATACAAGACCAGTCACCCTGCACAAGAAGAGACAGCAACAATGACCAGTCTTCAAAATAGGAAACTCCCATACAGAGACAAGGTTTCACAATGGATTAGATCTGGAAGAAATACACAAAGTACACCAAGATTCAAGTAAGAATACACACAACTCTTGCACTTAGACAATATTTTTTTCTCCCAGAACTCAACTTTATTTACACAGTTTTTTTTTACCAGTGATTCTTTTATTAATGTCCTCAGTGTGATTTCAAAAATACCAATGTCAGAAATGCTGGTCACACTGTGTATATTACAGGCGTGTTTTATAGCTTTCTATGAAGCTGCCTGAATGATATCCGCCATCTCCACCCAGCGAGTACACAGCTTGTTTTACACCATGTTAGGTAAACAGAGAAAGTAAATAGAGGTCAGAGCGTCTTGTTGTTCATTGCCTTATCTATATACCGAAAATTCCTCAATATCTCTCGCTGGGATTGCCATACCAAAGCTTTAAAGGGTATGTAAACCTAACAATGAAGTGTTCTTATTTGCTCACTTGTAATCTGATTAAAGTGGTAGTAAAGCTAGCTGCACCACTTTTACCTACAGGTAAGCCTATAATAAGATTTACCCGTAGGTACCATGCACAGTTTAGGAGATATTCACTGTATACCCTTGGCCGACGTCATGCTTGTGTCGTTTCTTCAGGGCTTGTGCCGTGACCAGCAGCTCCCATGCGTACGAGAGGGAGTGACGTCACCGTGGCTTCAGCCAATCACAGCACCAGAGCCCGCAAACCCAGAAATAACTCCTAGAGACACGATGCCGGTCACAGCGGCCTGCAACAGCGCTGATCTAAGGTAAGTATTTTATAATGAGCTAGTATGTGATGCATACCAGCTCATTATTCCTTTGTCTTGCAGGTTTTTTTTTTTTGGCATTTACAACCACTTTAACCCCTTCAGATCCGCGCTATAGCCGAAGTACGGCTCCAGCGCAGATCTAAATCTCCGGGTGGATGTGCAGCCCTTGTGCGCGCTCCTGGCACGCACTCACAGGTGGCGGCAGTGCGCGCCTGCCGCACGCTGCGTGGGCGTGCCCGCGGGTCGGATGGACTCGATGTCCGCCCGAGACCCGCGATCCCCTGTCAGAGCTGCAGAACGGAGAACTGCTGATGTAAACATGGCGGTTCTCCTTTCTGTGACAAGGGACATACCAGATCTACTGATTTCTGTCACTGGGATCAGTTAGATCTGTTATGTCCCGGCCAACCCCGCCCCCCCACAGTTAGAACACACCCAGGGAACACTATTAACCCCTTCACTGCCCCCTGCAGGTTAACCCCTTCACTGCCAATGACATTTATACAGTAATCAGTGGACATTTACATTTTATGATTGCTGTGTAAATGTCATTGGTCCCAAAAATGTGTCAAAAATGTCCGACATGTCCGCCCCAATATCGCAGTACTGCTAAAAATCGCAGATCGCCGCCATTACTAGTAAAAAATAAATAAATAATAAAAACGCCATAAATCAATTCCCATAGTTTGTAGACGCGATAACTTTTGCGCAAACCAATCAATATACGCCGATTGCGATTTTTTTTAACCAAAAATATGTAGAAGAATATATATCTGCCAAAACTGATGAATAATTTTTTTTTTATTATTTTTTTTGGATTTGTATTATAGCAAAAAGTAAAAAATATTGTTCTTTTTTCAAAATCATCGCTCTTTCTTTGTTTATAGCAGTGATCAGAAATGACGCAGAGGTGATCAAATACCACCAAAAGCAAGCTCTATTTGTGGGAAAAAAGGATATAAATTTAGTTTGGGTACAACGTCGCACGACCGCGCAATTCTCATTCAAAATGTGACATCGCTGAAAGAGAAAAATTGGTCTGGGCAGGAGGGGGGTTTGAGTGCCCAGTAAGCAAGAGGTTAATATATTTTTTAAATAATTTTGTTCCATTCTGTTCAGTAAATGCAAAAAAAAAAAACTCTTGATTCTGTCTGCAATCTTATCATTTAGCATTGTTCCCAGTTCTCTGTGAACTACAGAATCTCCCCCTTGTTATGAAGATTAGGGAAGGAAGAGGGGGGCCGAACTTCCGAGGGATGGTGCTGCGGCATCGTCTCCCGGAAGTGGGGAAGGGTACCTGTCTAAAACAGGTACCCGTCCCCGCTCCCCCCCTGAAAGGTGCCAAATGTGGCACTGGAGTGGAGGAGGAAAGAGATCAGCGGATGTTCCACGTTTGGGTGGAACTCCGCTTTAACACATTGCCACAATAAAATAAACATTCTACAGTAAAGTGTTTCTTTCAGTTTAAGACTTTCGATGCCCCTGCTCACTCATTGCTGCTTCCCTGAACGTCTAGTCTCTACAGGAAGGAGTTAACAGTGGGTGGTGCCGTTTGGAGTCAGTCTGTTAGCTTGGAGAAGGGAGGGAGGGGGAGGAACAGGGGAGTGCCTTGCCTTCCTAGACTTTTGGGCTGTGTGTTTCTATTGATGCACACAGTGCAGGGAGACACAACTCTAGGGCTTGCATGCAAGAGTGGCTCCATAGGCTCTGTAATTGACTAAATAAACTGCTGAAGGTGCCTGTATATTATCACTTTAAATTCTAATGAACCCCAGTCCATGTTAATGCAGCAAACACCATATTGTGTCAATGCAATGCATTTTGTAAAACTCATACTCATGACCCCTGCACTCTGTACATTTCATACTTCTGACACCTGCATTCTGTACATTACATACTCCTGGTCCCTGCACTGTGTACATTTCCTATTCCTGACCCCTGCACTCTGTACATTACATACTCTTGACCCCTGCACTCTGTACATTACATACTCCTGACCCCTGCACTCTGCACATTACATACTTCTGACCCTTGCACTCTGTACATTACATATTCCTGACCCCTGCATTTTGTAAATTACATACTCCTAACCCCTGCCTTTTGAAAAACACATACTGCTGACCCCTGCACTCTGTACATTTCATAATTCTGACACCTGCACTCTGTACATTACATACTCCTGGCCTCTGCACTCTGTACATTTCATACTCCTGACCCCTGCATTTTGTAAACGACATACTCTTGGCCCCTGTACTCTGTACATCACATACTCCTGACCCTTGCTTTTAGTACATTATATACTCCTGACTCCTGCACTCTATACATTACATACTTCTGCACTCTGTACATTACATACTCCAGCCCCCTGCATTGTGTACATAATATACTCCTGACCCCTGTACTTTGTACATTACATGCTCCTGATCCCTGTGCTACGTATATTAAAGATTTCTGTATTCTGTACTCTGTACATTACATACTCCTGCCACTGCACGCTGTAAGTTACATACTCCTGACCCCTGAATGTTGTACATTACATCCTCCTGATATCTGCACTCTGCAAACAATATACTTCTGACATCTGCACTCTGTAAGAAACATACTTCTGACCCCTGAACTGGGTACATTACATACTTCTGGCCCCTGCACTCTCTTGCATACTCTTAATCCCTGTGCTATTTATGTTACCTACTCCTAACCCCTGTACCTGTTATACTGGGCTGTACAATACATACTCCTGACCCCTGCACTATGTATGCTAGACTGTATGTTCTATACTCCTGGCCTCTGCACCCTGTATGTACATTTCTTTTACTCTTGGCCACTGTTCTCTGTTCGTTGGGATGTATGCTACTTTTACTTCTAACTGCTACTGGTCCTGCATTGTACATCGTGATGTCAGAGAGCTACGACTGTCTGTTGTGCTAGGCTCCATGGGAGGGAGGCCTTGCTGTTTTTTGTTTAATGTAAAAATGTAATTTAAAAAATGTTATTTAGACCCCAACATGCCGATGTACGGTTCCCCGTTCTGACAGGCGGCATGTAAGAGATCTACTGATCCCTGTCACTGGGATCAGTTAGATCACTTATGCCCCTGGCAGCCCAGCCCCCTCACAGTTAGAACACGCTTAGGGAACACTGTTAACCCCTTCAATGCCCCCTGCAGGTTATCCCCTTCACTGCCAATGACATTTATACAGTAATCAGTGGACATTTAAATTTCCGATCGCTCTATATATGTCATTGGTCCCAAAAAAGTGTCAAAAATGTCCGACATGTCTGACCTAATACCACAGTCCTGATAAAAATTGCAGATCGCCGCCATTACTAAAAAAAAAAAAAAAAAAAAAAAAAACAGTGTAAAAACGCCAGAAATGAATTCTCATGGTTTGTAAATGCAGCAACTTTTGCGCAAACCAATCAATAAACAGCGATTGTGATTTTTTTTTACCAAAAATCTGAGGAAGAATATAAATCAGCCAAAACCGATGAATAAATTTGTTTTTTTATATTTTTTTTTTTGGATTTGGATTTTAGCAAAAAGTAAGAAATATTTATTTTTTTGGAAAATTGTTGCTCTTTTTAGTTTATAGCGACGATCAGAAATGACGCAGCGGTGACCAAATACCACCAAAAGAAAGCTCTGTTTGTGGGGAAAAAAGGGCATCAATTTTGTTTGGGTACAACGTTGCACGGCCTCGCAATTGTCAATTAAAGCGACGCAGTGCCGAATCGCAAAAAGTGCTCTGGTCCTACAGTGGGAAATCCTTCTGGGGGTGAAGTGATAAAAATAAAAATCTGTATTTCTAACTTTAAACTGGGTGATAGATTTTTTTGGTTTGGTCATAAAAGGGTTACATATCCCTACCTCATAACTCCCTACCTCATAACTCCCTACCTCATAACTCATACACTAAATGCCACGCAGTGTGGAAAAAAGCATGTTTTTGTTCTTTGACTCTAAGTTCACACCTATGTGTTTTTACCGCATTTTGCAGAAACGCACTACAGTCCATTTAACATGGTTTCCAATGGATGTAGTTCACATCTGTGCGTTTTGCGGCGCTGCGTTTTTTGGAAAGGGTTTTTTTTTTCTCACTGCAGTTTGCGTTTTGCATGCAGTAGACTTCAATGGAGCTGCACCAGAAACACAAGTGTTGGTTTTTTTATGTGTTTTTACCACACTTTTGTCGCGATTTGCGGTTTTAAATCTGCCTAGCAACAAATCCCCCCCCCACCCAAAAAAAAACTGTAAAAAATGCAAATCACAGCAAAATCACTGTAAAAATACGAGGAAAAAATGTAGAACGTGCAGCTGCATAGGCGTGAACCTAAACTCAGTCTTTGTTATATTTGCATTGTATGTAGTCTTCTATGTCATAACTGTATTCTTTTAACCAGTTGCTGACCGTGGCTTGACGGCGGCAACATGGCTTAAACTTACATATCACCGTCACCTGACGGCGGCTGCGAGATTGCGGACCATGAGCGCGTGCGCGCCACCGGAGGCACACTCGCATGCTCACTTTGTAGAGGGGGAGCCAGGGAGTCATGTCCACTGGCTACCTGCGATTGCTCCCCCCCGCAGTGACAGAACGGGGGTCCGTGTATGTAAACACACAGATCTCCGTTCTGACAGGGGAGAAGGAGATTGATCGTATGTTCCCTGTATATGGGAGCAGCGATCACTCTCTTCCCCCGGTCATCCCAGCCCCCACACAGTTAGAAACACAAAGCAGGGAACACCCCTTGATCGCCCCCTAGTGTTAACCTCTTCCCTGCTAGTGACATTTATACAGTAATCAGTGCATTTTCATAGCACTGATCGCTGTATAAATGCCAATCGTCCCAAAAAAAAGTGTCAAAAGTGTCCGATATGTCCACTGCAATGTTGCAGTCCCTCTAAAAATTGCAGATCATCGCCATTACTAGTAAAAAAAAAAAAAAAAAAAACCCCATAAATTCATTTTCATCGTTTGTAAACGCGGCAACTTTTGTGCAAACTAATCAATATACGCCGATTGCGATTTTTTTTACCAAAACCGGCCTAAACTCATGAATAAATTTGTTTTTTTATAGATATATATATTTTTTATATGGATTTTGGCAAAAAGCAGGAAATATTGTTATTTTTTCAAAATTGTCGCTCTTCTTTTGTTTATAGCGGTGATCAGAAGTGACGCAGAGGAGGTCAAATACCACCAAAAGAAAGCTCTATTTGTGGGAAAAAAAGGATGCCAATTTTGTTTGGGTGCAACGTCGCACGACCGCGCAATTGTCAGTTGAAGTGACACAGCGCCGAATCGCAAGAAGTACTCTGGTCAGAAAGGGGGCAAATCCTTCCGGGGCTGAAGTGGTTAAACATGTTTTACGTCAGTTAGGAGACTGCCCACATTCTAACTATATAGGCATGAATATTAGAGGAAACGTTCCCGCAATGCTCTGTGCTATGAAAGACACGGATGTTGTCTGTGTATTTTCTTATCAGACCTTAGTGTGGCCTCCACCCATCAACTCTGATCACAGGACCTGAGCTATACCAGCTCCCTGCACAGGGTGTGTACCAGCAATAGAAAGGTCAGCAATCAGCTCATCGGAATGGCATATGTCACTTGGAAACAGAACTTTTTTTTCCTGATACAAAACTGAATGTGCCCGCCTTCAAGCACAAAGATCATTCCAGTCAATTTTCTTATCAATGTCTGCAGCCTATCAATTCTATGTCTGTGCTATAATCAATGACTGGATTTATAAATGTATCATGCTGTCTGGGCTTTTGTAAAATAACTTCTTGTGCTTATATTTTCATCTGATTTGTAAGTATTATCACATTCTCTCATATCCTATCACCCACATACTATTTTCTTTATCATTTACAGAATGTGTAGCAGTTAACAAAAGAATGCATGACTCTATAAATCCACAGAGGGTACAGCATTCATTATAGCTATACATAGTCAAAGGATTTATTAAAAAGTAAACAGTAAGGTCTCCGGGAATTTATGAACCTACAGTATAGACTATTGAAAGGGGATTGCAACTTTCTGCTTTTACTAAGGTTTTAACCATGTGATTCTTTATCCCGTTTCCTGTGAGCAATCAGCGTATTGAGAAGGTCCCGTATCTAAGTGATCACCCCTTAACCAGCTGCTCACAGCACATTTCAGTCTCACCATTGACCAGCTGCTCACAGCACATTTCAGTCTCACCATTGACCAGCTGCTCACAGCACATTTTAGTCTCATCCCTGACCAGCTGCTCACAGCACATTTCAGTCTCACCACTGACCAGTTGCTCACAGCACATTTGAGTCTCACCACTGACCAGTTGCTCACAGCACATTTGAGTCTCACCACTGACCAGCTGCTCACAGCACATTTGAGTCTCACCCCTGACCAGTTGCTCACCGCACATTTGAGTCTCACCACTGATCAGCTGCTCACAGCACATTTAAGTCTCACCCCTGACCAGTTGCTCACAGCACATTTGAGTCTCATCCCTGACCAGCTGCTCACAGCACATTTCAGTCTCACCACTGACCAGTTGCTCACAGCACATTTGAGTCTCACCACTGATCAGCTGCTCACAGCACATTTAAGTCTCACCCCTGACCAGTTGCTCACAGCACATTTGAGTCTCATCCCTGACCAGCTGCTCACAGCACATTTGAGTCTCATCCCTGACCAGCTGCTCACAGCACATTTGAGTCTCACCCCTGACCAGTTGCTCACAGAACATTTCAGTCTCACCACTGACCAGCTGCTCACAGCACATTTCAGTCTCACCACTGACCAGCTGCTCACAGCACATTTGCGTCTCACCACTGATCAGCTGCTCACAGCACATTTAAGTCTCACCCCTGATTAGCTGCTCACAGCACATTTCAGTCTCACCCCTGACCAGTTGCTCACAGCACATTTGAGTCTCACCCCTGACCAGTTGCTCACAGCACATTTGAGTCTCATCCCTGACCAGCTGCTCACAGCACATTTGAGTCTCATCCCTGACCAGCTGCTCACAGCACATTTCAGTCTCACCCCTGACCAGTTGCTCACAGCACATTTCAGTCTCACCCCTGACCAGTTGCTCACAGCACATTTGAGTCTCTCCACTGACCAGTTGCTCACAGCACATTTGAGTCTCACCACTGACCAGCTGCTCACAGCACATTTGAGTCTATCCACTGATCAGTTGCTCACAGCACATTTGAGTCTCACCCCTGACCAGTTGCTCACAGAACATTTGAGTCTCACCTATAAAGAGAGGTTGTACAGTAAATTCTGCTTTCACTACAAGAGGATTCTGCCACAAGAAGTAAATGTAGGAGGAAACTCAAACAGCACCTGTCAGATCTGTGCTATTGTGGATTTTGGTACTGCAACGCTGACATATCCACAGCACACACTCCTTCCACATTAGTGTATGCAGTCTCCACACCCTGTATTGGACCTCTCTTCTCAGTGTCTTCCACCTCATTGCAGACTCTGCATCCATATGCTGCAAATGTCCCTGCAGGAGCTTCTCTTGCAATTCCCCTGTTGTCTGCACTATGTTTTATGGAAGCTCTACACTCTATTATGCTGAAGCTTGTTTTGTATTGCTCACCCCACTGCTCCATACCTTTTCATCCCAGATCTTCTCAACAATACATCCTATTCCACATGCTCTTTCATCTCATATGTTTTCTTTGAAATTTGAAACATTTTGTTTGCTGCCATGTTCCCAGATAGCAAGGAATTGTGCTGCAAGTTTGAAAATGACTTGCTAACCTATTGTTAAGGCCTGCACACACGATACGAAATTCAGACAGGAATTGTTGTTCGACAGCTTGTAGTCCGAAATTCTTACCGTTAGTACGCTCCTTTCCACAGCCGATTGACATTTTTCATCAGACAAAAGCTGGATGTGCAGACTAGTAATTTTTTGTCGTACGACCACGCCGTGTCCGTTAGTACGGTTTTCATACGAACAAAAATCGTATGATTGAGACTGCGCATGCTCAGAAAGGAAAAAAAGATTTAAAAAATATGCAAAACACGACGTCACTAAGTTCTGACATTGAGTTCGGTCGATTGAAAATTTTCGGATAGTCAGTATACTTTACAAAATCATTGACACGCGCTTTTGACAAAAATCAGAAGCGCGGTCGTACAAAGCTTTAGACTTGCCAAGCTTCACAAGTTTGTTGCACAATTGCAGCAAGTCCGCATATCAACTTTCTTTGCAATCATTCTGCATGTCTGCTGCAAGTTCTGGTTGAGTTATGTTGTGCAATAGTCATCCCACCACAGGGGTCACTGTGGCTGAATTTTCATGCTGTAGACCAGTGATTCTCAAACTCAATCCTCAAGTACCCCAACAGGCCATGTTTGCAGGTTTTCCTTTATCTTGCACAGGTGCTTTAAAGCGGAGTTCCACTAGATTTTTGGGTTATTAAAAGTCAGCAGCAATAAAAAGTGTAGCTGCTGACTTTTAATAAACAGTAACTTACCTGTCTCCCGGTCCAGCGGCGGCTGCGCCCGAAGCCTCGCTCGTCTCCCCCTCCTCCCTGCGGCGC
Source organism: Glandirana rugosa (assembly GCA_018402905.1). Lineage (NCBI taxonomy): Eukaryota > Metazoa > Chordata > Amphibia > Anura > Ranidae > Glandirana > Glandirana rugosa. Next base: position 529,723 of record BLSH010215964.1, on the reverse strand, counting down.
CGGCATTTCAGGTGTGGGCGCCGGCCGTGGCTTCAAGGCCGGGCACGCACTGCGCATGCGCGAGTCGCGCTTCGCGTTGCCAGTGGCCAGGCAATCTTCTGGGACCTGTGACGTGTCCCAGAAGATTGCCAGGAGGGAGGGGCCGCCTAGGAGGAGAGGAGGAGTCGCCTAGGCGGCCCAGAGGCGGAAGGTGGAAGAGGGACAGGAAGTCCCTCTGAAACCTGGGGACACACTCCCCCCCCAAAAAAATTACATGCCAAATGTGGCATGTAAGGGGGTGAGGAGTGCTTAAAGCGGTAGTTCCATTTTTGGGTGGAACTCCGCTTTAAGACCCCTTTCACACTGAGCCACCAGTCCATTCGTGCTAAAGTGCCAGTCGTTTTGGTAGCGCTTTAGGCCACTAGCGGGATGCCTTTAACCCTGAAAAAAGGGGTTAAAAACTCCCATTTTGCAGCGCTTTCAAATTGGTTTTTAAGCACATTCATTCCAATGGGCAGGGAGTTCTGGGAGCGCTAAATACAGCGCTCCCAACCCGCCCCAAAGATGATGCTTGCAGGACTTTTCAGAACGTCCCACAAGTGCACCGCCCCAGTGTGAAGAGACGCACTGCTAAAGCGCCTGAAAATCACCCCATTGTGAAAGGGGTCCAAATCAGAGTCAATGGCTTGGTATTTTGAACAGCTATTTTATCTAAGAGAAATTTCCAAAACATGGCCTGTTGGGGTTACTTGAGGACCAAGGTTGAGAACCACTGCTGTAGACTTGCAGAGCTCTTGCTGTAGACTCACCACTGCAACTTTGCTCTTGCTAGAGACTTGCCACCCAAATTTGCTTCAAATTGGAAAAGTGTCAACTAGAACTTGTGCTTCAAGTGCTCTGCAAGTGTACAACTTGCCAATGAAAATGTGCAGCAAGTTAACAAGACATACAATTCAACACTGCCACAAATTTGTGGCAAGTTATCCTTCCTATCTGGGTTTGTATTGCAAAGTCCCTAGCATACTGCGGTCCCCATTCTTTTAGCTGCCATTCTAAAGCTTGCCATACACCAATTGATTTTCTGCCAGGTCCTGAGGAACTCAAAAGTGGAACTTTCACTTACCTGACCCCCCCCCCCCCCGGTGGCACTTTTGGAGGGGGGGGGTTGGAACACTGCTTTAAAGAATTGGATGATTCTGTCAACACCCTCCCAACATCTTTCGATCTGCAAATCAAAAGTACCAGGCAGAAAATGTTCGGCTGAACAGTGACTGCAGCCAATAAGATGCAGCCACTGTTCAGGTATTCTGACAGCCGCAGGTGCCAGCTGTCAGCAGGAGAGATTCCTCTATCCATGTTGTTTAGCATGGATGAAGGAATTGACATATTTTTCTTTAGCAGACCTCCCAATGGCTTCCAATTTGTTTCCCCAACAATCAGTTGAACTGAGATGGCACACCTGATGAAATAAAATATTGTCGGTAGTAGAAATGGCTGCATTCCACCACAACAGTGGCAAACATAAAAGTTTTGTTTAAATTAGCACTACTCCCTTTAATTTCTGTTACTGCCTAACATCTGCATTAATGTATATATTAGTGACATAGATGCCGGCAGATGGAACCACATCGGGGTCCAGGCATTTGACACTTCCGCAAGTAACCTGAAGATTCTTCAGCCAGCATAGCTTTTGAACAGAATGAAGATCCAATGCATAAGTGGTGGGTCAGGGAAGTATAATACCTTCTTTTACAGGCCTGTGTGAGGGTTGTGTTTACCCACATGGGGGTGTACCGGTGTTCCTTGCATCCCTGTGCAGGCAATCCCATTCATGTCAATTGGGACACAGCGATGCAGCAGTTAATCCGGCCGCTGTCATCTTCTCCCCGGCTACTTTCGGGTGCCAGGTTTGCAGTCTCTTGATTGGTTGGTCAGGGAATGATGTCATCCCATGTGTATACCTGGGAGTTTGTCAGTCTGGCACAGCCGCCGTGTTCTGGGAATACTCCCTAACCTGCATGTGTGTAGCTCAGTGTTCATTTAATAGAAGACTGCAAGTAGGCCAGTACATGTTTGTTATTGCAGAAGAGACACTTCTGCAATAAAGAGCTGTCTCCTTGCAGTTTTGAATTAGCCAAGTTTAGTTCCACATTAAAACCCTTGCAAGGCTTATTTTTTGCTGTTTGTGTCCCATTGGGTTGCTGTTCTTTCACTTCCTGACCTGTAGACACAACAGGAAATATATTCAATGAAAAGAAAAATTCCCTTCTTAGACAGTTGTCACCGAAAAGCGTCCCCATTGGAAGATTTCCTCTCTATTCCTGTTCTGATGACAACTTCAAATTTTCACTTTCATGTAGCCATTGCCCCCTTGGGGGTTGCTGAATGTAGTGGTTCATCTGTCACTTTGCCCTCAATCACACTGTTTCCTTTCATTCGGAGTCATGAAGAACAGGCCGGTACTTGTGTTTTGTTTTGTTTTTATTGGGGGATTAACTTGGATAGGGATCGGGATGATATGGGATGCCCAGTGAATTGGATTCAAACTTGAGCCGGACCATCTATATACATGTCCTGTATATACACTCCTTCTCTTCCTCCAGTACACACTCGCTTCTCAATAAACTCTTGTTCCACTCTCCTGCACAAAACACAAAAAAGCATATGGCAAGGCCTGCTGTTACTTTAGCACAGCCTCCGAGGGACTACAGGACCCCAATGTGTAGCAATGTACATAGTGTGCTAGCTAGGCTTGATGGATTACTGGTCCCAGCCCATCTTCTTCCAGGCCCTGCCAGCCCTCCTGGCTGCAACGGCCCTCTCCACTGCCACAGTGACACCACAGTCCCAACTGACTCTTGCACCCTTCCTAGACTGTCTACTCCGGTGTGCCTCTTCCAGCTTTCCAGGTGAGCATCACTCACTGACACCTGACACTTGTAGTTCCTCTCCTGGAGATCTCTCCGGCAGTACTCTCTCCGCTCTCTCCCTTGTGCCTCTCCTCCAGGATCTCACTCCTGGATGCACCCAAGCTCTTCCAGGCCGAGGTCACCACCCCCCCCAAGACTAGGGGCTCCCCCAAGGCCCTGACAGATTGGGGATTGGTCAGGGCTTCCCAAAAACCTCAGGCAGTACCACCCCTCTTCCACAGCCTTCCTTACAGAACCTTCTTGAAGCAAAGGGGAGGTAACCGAGAGGTGTCACTGCCTGCGAGTCACCAACTGCTCCCTGAGCCACTCCCAGCCCAGAATCAAAACAATCAGGCCTGTCAGGCCTGACTAAATTTGTCTCACCTAGCAAAAAAATCGCTCTCTAGCACCTACCTAAGGTAGAGGGCGCTACATTCAGTACCGATGACAATAGTGCCAGGACAAATTGAGGGGGTGAATTTCCCCAGAGAGGACCCAGACAGCAATAAAAACGTGACAGAGATACTAACATTTCCTACGCTATCCAAAATAATAATCCAAATTACTAAAAAAACAACAACTTTACATAAGCATACTTCCCTAGATACATTAGCCAAAATATGTATATCTTATGTAGTGTGCCAGTCATGTTACACGTTGCCATCTCATCCCTTTAAACCCAAACACATATTAATTACACAGGTTCTTTGGATGATGAAGGTGGTAAATAAACTCACTTGGTGCCTTATCTGCATTAAATTAACCATAGAACCTGTGTAATTCATATGTGTTCGGGTTTAAAGGGATGAGGTGGCAACCTTTATAAAGTAGTGAATGTGACATCTTCCAAACATTCACTGCAGGTGGTGCATGAGCATTAAATTACAGTGGTCAACTAACCTGCAGTGAATGTTTTGTGCATATCACATGCACTACTTTATTAACCACTTCCCGCCGGGTGGACGTCCATGGACGTCCTAGACTTTGAGTGGTAATATCTGAATGGTGCCAGCAGCTAGAGGCACCATTCAGATATCATTTTTTACACAGGTACCTGCAGGTGGGCCGCCCTTCACCAATTATTTCATCACGTACACTATACGTGTTTTGTAAGTGACGTCCAATCAACTGGTGACATTAAATTACGAGTACGTGGTGGACGTCACTTACAAACCTTCTACAGTGTAAGTGATGAAATATTTCCAACGGTGGAGTAGGGAAATTTGGGCTTGTGTATACTTAATGTGTCCAAGATACCAATTAAATTACGTCTATTCCGTGGTTCACTCAAATAAATGGTGGAAGTAGTAGGTTTCTTGGACACATTAATTATACACAAACCCAAATTTCCCTACTCTACCGTTGCACATTGTACTGACCGTGTGATGTATTCTATATGTATAAAACCGA
>BLSH010215964.1:507779-525415 GCA_018402905.1 Glandirana rugosa | reverse complement strand
CGTTAGAGCGAGAGCAATAATTCTAGCACTAGACCTCCTCTGTAACTCTAAACATGTAACCTGTAAAAAATTTTAAAGCGTCGCCTATGGAGATTTTTAAGTACCAAAGTTTGGCGCAATTCCACGAGTGTTCGCAATGTTAAAGCATGACATGTTGGGTATCAATTTACTCGGCGTAACATCCTCTTTTACAACATACAAAAAAATTGGGCTAACTTTACTGTTTTGTATTTTTTTAATTCACTAAACTGTTTCTTTTCCAAAAAAAACGCGTTTGAAAAATTCCTGCGCAAATATCGTGTGATATAAAAAGTTGCAATGATTGCCATTTTATTCCCTAGAGTCCCTGCTAAAAAAACATATATAATGTTTGGGGGTTCTGAGTATTTTTCTAGCAAAAAGATGATGATTTTTACATGTAGGAGAGGAGTGTCAGAAATGGCCCGGTAAGGAAGTGGTTAATATGCCCCATGTGCTTTACATACTTAGTGACACCTAGTGGCGAAAGTTTTAAAGTGCACTGCACTAACAACTAAGAACACGATTTACACAAAAACTGGCCATCAGCTGTGTTTCCTGGCTTTGGAAGCCTTAACTTCATTCTATGTATTATGCATTTGTTTAGAAATAAGTCTTAGTTTAGATGTACATGTATTCAATTCTCCTTAAAATCTTTAAAGTGTTACTAAACACACATTGTTTCATTTACATGGTCCCTTCTATTTCTGTATGTGGATAATGGCACTGTAATTATTTTAATAAAAAAACATCTAAGCACCTTTTTTCCTAATCAATATACAGCTGTCACATGACCCAGATCTTTCCCAGCCTGTCTGCAGAGAAACATAAGCAGGAGGAGCTTCTAGTCCTCTGCTGTTGGTCACATGTTTAAAAAAAAAAAAAAACTGTCTTTGGAATACAGAAAAAAAATAATTAATATCAATAAACTGTTTTAAATTGACATACAAACATATATTTGAAACCAAATCTTTATTTGTTTGTTTTATTTATCTTTTTTGGCAATAACATGGTGTGGGTGGATTTCTGCCAGTGACAGGCTGTGTCACGTCCCTCCAACCTGTGTCTTAGAAAAAGAGGGAGGTGAAGCTTCCATTAATCTACAAGTAATATCCTGCCCCCATTGTGTTTAGGTGGTTAGCGGGCATGAAGGAGGAGGGAGGGAGTGGGCTGTCATTTACACCTGTGTATACACCCACATGTGTGACTCTATAGTCACATGGGCTGCTCAGGTGTAATAGGGAGGAAATGTCCAGCATAGAAACTCACTGCAAAATCCCTAGCTGCATTTGGGATTTGGACAGAATGGGGCGATAGAGAGCAGCAGGATCAACCGGAGTTTTTGCAGAAAACAGAAAATGAATCCCATAGTGACGGAGTGAGTATGAACAGCATGTAATAGACCATTTATTGATAGTTTTTTATGATGTGGGTTTAGTGTCACTTTAATAACTAATAAATAAAGGTTAACTTTACTGCAGGTCTTCATGTTATCACCTAATCTGAAAGGCTGCTACTACAGAAAGGTATCAATAACAGGCTGCCCACCCGTTCATATCAGAAGAACAAGGACATACGGTAAGCGTCAGGGCATCATGGACCAAGGTACAGCTGTGTGATGTTTAGAGCAGAACATTGGATCGCATTAAAGAGTTTATGGTTTTTTTGGGTGGGAAACAGTCACATGGTGGGATGAACTGTGGATTAATCACACTTTATATTATGGACTATATGTATTGTTTGATTGCACTTGACATTATGGACTGAATTTATATATATGGCATTTTTTGCACTTTTAATCGCATCTGCTTGACCTCTGGAATGTTTTCCTTTCTTCATGATCAGAGCATTTTTTGCTATTCAGCACTGCGCTACTTTACCTGGCAATTGCGTTGTCATGCAACACTGTACACAAATGAAATGTATATTTTTTTCACACAAATAGAGCGGTCTTATGGTGATATTTGTTCATCAATAGGCTTTTTATTTATTTATTTTTTTTATATAAATAAAAAATGACAACATTTTGAAAAACCCTCAATATTTTGTACTCTGTTATAACACATACACAGTAAAAAAAAAAATCTTCATAAATTTAGGCCAAAATGTATTCTGATACATGTCTTTGGTAAAAAAAAAAAAATCCTAATAAGTGTATATTAATTGTTTTTTGTGTAAGTTTTAGCATCTACAAACTATGATATATATACAGGAATTTAAGCAGCTATAGACGCTGTACTGTAATGGCAGTGATCGGCAACTGCTCTGAGGAAGAGAGGATCTCCCCTCGAAACGTGTCAGCCATATGGAAGGTCCTCTGGCTTTCTGGGAATAGTCTCGGGGACCTGGTTGCTTTGTATCTTCTATGGACCCTGATATGTTTTTATCCATGATTTGTTTGTGAGTATATTTCTTTTTACTTATTATTAATGTAGCCAATATCCCCCTTAGAGCCGGTTGACACATATGCGATCCGACTTCAGGGGCAACTCAACATGACCCCACACAGCGCGACTTCTGTAATAGAAGTCAATGCAAGTCGCTTGAAGTCGTCCCCAAAGTAGTACAGGTACCTTTTTCTAAGTCGGAGCGACTTGAGTCGCCCCTATTAGAATGGTTCGATTGCAATGCATGGAGCGCAACTTGTCAGGGGACTCAAGTCGCCTGACAAGTCATCCCTGTATGAACCGGCTCTTAGGAGTGGCTGGAAGTTATGGTCCACCTCAATCACCTTTTTCTACACACTAGAGTCACAGAACAGGCTGGTACTTTGTTTTATTTTATTAGGGGATTTAAACTTGGATGGGAGTTGGGATGTTATGGGATGCCCACAGATCAACAGTTCTTTTCAGGGACCACTATATATACCTCCATATATACATTCCTCCTTCTTCACTCCAGCACATTACTTGCTGCATGGTTACTCCTCATTCCTCTCACCTGAACTTCTCTTTTTTTCTCCAGGTGAAACCTAGAAGGAAATTTACTAGGCCTCCAGTGTTTCTTCAGCCTAACTAACACATGTTGAGGCCTGCTACAGTGGGAACAGGACCTCCAGACCACCCATTACAGGCAGGGACAATTGGTCCCCATAGTATAGAGAAAAATATTTGCTAGCCAGCCTGATGGGCTACTACTCCCAGCCCATCCTCCTCCTCCAGGCTCTGCCAGCCACTTCGGCTGCAACAGCCCTCATCAATATCCCTGTAACACCACAGTCCCATACTGACTTCTGCATCTTTTCCACTAATACAGGGATCAGTGATAGTACTGTACACTGACACTGTACTAATGACACTGGCTAATAAGGGGCAATCAAGGGGTTAACTGTGTGCCTAACAAGTGTAATGTGTGTAATATGTGCTGCATTTGGCTGTTTTTTCGCCCTGTTTTGCAGGAAAAAGAAACAGCCAGATCGCTGATCTGTGTACAGAGCCCTGTGTGGTTGTAAAAACAGGACTCTGCGCTGTGATAGGCTACAGCCCATCAGCAGGTTTCAACCATAAATCACTGGCCGGGACCTGCTGACAAAATCCCGCTGTAGTCAGCGACAACACGGGTTAGCAGGGGGTGCGCGCCTGCACTCCTAACCCGGTATAGGCTGGATGACGTACATGATCCAGCCTGCCCACAGTGAACTGATGAAGTGGTTCTAAAGCCTAAACATGTTTTATTTTAATACATTCTTTGCATTAAGGTAAAAGCCATTGGCTCCTGCTGCTGTCGGTCAAATTCTGTGACAAGCAAGATGGGGGAGAGGCCGAGCCACAATATCGGTGTCTGTGGACACTGGCAGTTTGGCTCGGGATCGATCCTGCAGGTGGTCCACAATAAGAAATGGCTTCCTATGGTGGCACGCCGAGAATAGAAGGAGCCAGGAGCACCTGCAGGGGACTCCAGGAAAGGAGGGTCAGGCTGCTCTGTGCAATTTCATTGCACAAAGCAGGTAGGTATAAACCTATTTGTTAATTTAAAGAAAACAAACTTTGAGTTTTAGTCACTTTAACTGGTTCCGGACCAGCTTGCATACATTTACTGCTGCAGAGTGGCACTGTAGCGCGAATCGCCATCTATAAATGGCGGCTCACTCATGCGTGGCTAGCGGGCAGGAGCGCGCCACCGGTGTCGCAGCTCGCCGCCATTACTAGCAAAACCAATTAATAAACGCCGATTGCGATTTTTTATACCACAAATATGAGGAAGAATATATATCGGCCAAAACTGATGAATTGATGAATACATTTGTTTTTTTATTTATTTATTTTTTTGGACATGTATTACAGCAAAAAATAAAACATATTGTTTTTTTTTTAAATTGTTTTTTTTTTGTTGTTTATAGCGGTGATCAGAAATGACCCAGAGGTGATCAAATGCCACCAAAAGAAAGCTCTATTTGTGGGGAAAAAAGGGCGTCAATTTAGTTTGGGTACAACGTTGCACAACCATGCAATTGTCAGTTAAGGCAACGCAGTCCCAAATTGCAAAAAGTGCTCTGGTCCTAATGTCGGAAATCCTTCCGATCCTTTAGTGGTTAATGGATTATATGAAAAAAAAATATATATATATATATGGGTAAGCATTGTATATATTTTAATTTTATGTTAGATTAATGTGATTCAGATTATAGTTATAGCAGCTTTAGAGATTTTGGGTATAATAATAGTTTACTTCCAGTACTTTGGTAAAAAAAAGTTCTGTGGTCAAGTAATTGTCAGTCAAACTATCCTAGAACTGAAAACTAAAATGGACTGGTAATGAAGGAATATTAAAGGCTGGAGAAAAGGCAAAGAGAAAAAGTCTCTGCAGCATCATATAACCAATCACAAGATGTAAGTATAAAAAAAATAGCATAACAGCTTGGAGGACCTTCAGGGTAGGGAGAGAGGGAGACTAGACTTGGGCAGAGTGATTCTTTTTAGTGATTCGAATCATTTGAATCAGTTCAGTGAAATGATTCGAATCACTGAATCGACTCACGACTCATTTCCTCCAAGCTAAAATTAAGACTCATGAACTTCAGTCCTGTGATACACTCGGTCAGTAAAGTCAACATATTAGATGTTAAATAACTTTATTTTGCTGCAATAACTGTTCTCTGCAATACAGAAAAAAAGAAGAAAAAAAAACCCCATACCTTGAATTATACAAAAACCATTGAAAAATAAAGTTTAAATGGATCTTGACCTGAAGCACTGCTGTGCAAATCGCATGCGATGTCTATGCAATGCAAATTCAATCTTACAGATCCGTATGGCTGAATTCGCATCACATTCGGACCAAAGTTGTGCAGGACCCTTTTTTTGGCCTGCACCAGAATTGGATTGCATGGGTGTTCACACTCATGCGTTCTGATTCCAGTCTGAATTGACAGCTTGCATTGCGATATGCGAACTGATATGGGGTGTCAATTTTTTTTTTTTTATTGTAATTCCTTTATTGAACCATAGGTTGCATTATACATAACAGACCAAGAGTATTTCAGGGTGGCATTAACTTTGTATTGGCACTCCCAGCGGTTTGCACAAGGCAGTGTGTGAACTGCCTGCGAATCAGGTGCGATGCGGGAACGCAGGGGATTTGCAGGGTTTACCACATAATCACAGCAATTGTGAACAGAGCCTCATTCAGAGACTTCTCGCAGCAGCTCATGAATCGAATGTGCTCTGATGAGTCAGTTAAACTCAGGAGTTATAGGTTGGCTCACACAGCTCACGAGTCACTCACTGATTCAGGAGTTATAGGTTGGCTCACGAGTCGCTCACTGATTCAGGAGTTATAGGTTGGCTCACGAGTCGCTCACTGATTCAGGAGTTATAGGTTGGCTCACGAATCGCTCACTGATTCAGGAGTTATAGGTTGGCTCACGAATCGCTCACTGATTCAGGAGTTATAGGTTGGCTCACGAATCATTCACTGATTCAGGAGTTATAGGTTGGCTCACACAGTTCATGTTACAAAACAGAATGTTGATACTTCTGTGCTCTCTCTCTTTCTTTCACAGACTGGACTGGCTGCTGCCTGTCTCACACATAGACATCATACAAAAGAGAATCTTGTCTACTCTGTAATTTATTTGGAGACTTGATGGCTCACACAGCTCATTCTGTTATAGCTCAGTATGCAAATCATGAGCTCAGGCTGCTGTTTTCAGCTCCCTCCCTACTCATCCTGAAAGGGGAGGATCTTTGACAGTGAGTTGAATCTGATTCACTTTCATGATTCAACTCATTCAAACTCTGCAGTGAGTTGAGTCACTGATTCAATTCAGTGATTCACTAGCCAAGCCTAAGGGAGACAGGGAGAGAAAGTGCTGAGCCTGGAGCTGGACTTTTCTGGGAATGTATTGTAGTCATAAGAAGACACAATAGCAGGAGAGACATTTTCCTACACATAGCTGACTTCCTGCCTAGTAATACTTCTGATAACATAGTCAGTTCTTCCAATGTCTAAAATAACTCATAATGCAAAACACTTTCTATTTAGTTGTAGATATAGTGGGGAAAGGTTAGAACCTCTGTGAGGGCCGGTCCACACTTACGCGGCGCGACTTGCCAGGACGAAGCAAGTCGCTCCACTCGAGGCGATCTCAATGCGGCTTGTGAGGAGACTTCTATCATAGAAGTCAATGCAAGCCGCGCTGAGATCGCCCTGAAAATAGTGCAGGAACCATTTTTCTAAGGCGGAGTGAAGCGATTCCCTCCTATTAGAACGGTTCCATTGCACAGCATTGAGGCGAATTGTCAGGCGACTCAAGTCGCCTGACAATTCGCCTAGATGTGAACGGGCCGCGAAGTCACACCGCTCAAGTGTGAACCGGCCCTCAGTGTTTTTATCACTGTCTGTGCCTTTTTATTCAGGTGTCAATTAAACCCAGCTGGTAAAGATCTGACCCCAACTACCAAAAAAAGTGTTTTCAGTGTTGTTAGGTTCTCTTTTGGAGAGATTTCTCTTCATTTCCTATTCAGAGGACTTGAAATGAGGGGACATCCTTCCAGCTTCAATGTAAACCTGACAGTGTATCCAACCTTTCTTCCCAAAAATGACTTTAGTTCCACATCAAGGTGAAAACGTATACTTATGTGAAAGAACTCCAGAATTACAGAGATATTCCATGTTGTACAATGTAAGGTCATGGCTAGGCATGCAATCACCCCTAGGATGTTGTATTGTGCTACTTGATCTAGGTTGGTGTCATTGAGTACACAGCATGCAATGCTCTATACCTTCTACTGCCCTCTAGTGTGTGTGTTCTGAACATATTCCCTCTACGTAGCTCTTGAGGCCCCTTTCACACTTGTACGACCTGAAAGACGTGACTTGAAGCAACGCCTGTGTAATCCTGAGGTCTATGGACCTCAAGTTGCATCAAAGTCGGACCAAAGTAGTGCAGGGACTACTTTGAAGTCGCTGTGACTTGAAGTCGCATCGATATGAACAGACAGTAGTCATTGAAAATCATGAGGTACGACTTGTCATGCGACTTTGCAGTCCCAATCTGCAGGACAAGTCACACAAATGTGAAAGGAGCCTTACTGTTGTTTTATTACAGTGTTTTTATTAGGTATAGTGAATGTCATCACCTTACAGGGGTATTAAACCCACAAACAATAACTGAAGATACTGCAGCTTACCAATTCCTAGATGTGGAGGCTGTATTCATTTTTTAGGTGTTTTTTTTTCCTTTTTGCATTCACTAACACCATTCCTGGGAGTTATTGTGGTGGGGACTATTATTGTGGTCACTGACACCAATGCTGGGGGTTATTATTGTGGTCACTGACACCAATGCTGGGGGTTATTATTGTGGTCACTGACACCAATGCTGGGGGTTATTATTGTGGTCACTGACACCGATTCTGGGGACTATTATTGTGTTCACTGACACCAATTCTGGGGGTTGTTATTGTGGTCACTGAGACCAATGCTGGGGGTTGTTATTGTGGTCACTGACACCAATGCTTGGGGTTATTATTGTGGTCACTGAGACCAATGCTGGGGGTTGTTATTGTGGTCACTAAGACCAATGCTGGGGGTTATTATTGTGGTCACTGACACCGATTCTGGGGGTTATTATTGTGGTCACTAAGACCAATGCTGGGGGTTATTATTGTGGTCACTGAGACGAATGCTGGGGTTATTATTGTGGTCACTGAGACCAATGCTGGGGGTTGTTATTGTGGTCACTGAGACCAATGCTGGGGGTTCTTATTGTGGTCACTGACAACAATGTTGGGGTTTTTTATTGCAGTCACTGACACCAATAATGGGGGTTATTATTGTGTTCACTGACACCAATGCTGGGGGTTATTATTGTGGTCACTGACACCAATGCTCGGGGTTATTATTGTGGTCACTGTCACCAATGCTGGAGGTTATTATTGTGGTCACTGAGACCAATGCTGGGGGTTATTATTGTGGTCACTGAGACCAATTCTGGGGGTTGTTATTGTGGTCACTGAGACCAATGCTGGGGGTTATTATTGTGGTCACTGAGACCAATTCTGGGGGTTGTTATTGTGGTCACTGAGACCAATGCTGGGAGTTCTTATTGTGGTCACTGAGACCAATGCTGGGGGTTGTTATTGTGGTCACTAAGACCAATGTTGGGGGTTATTATTGTGGTCACTGACACCGATTCTGGGGGTTATTATTGTGGTCACTAAGACCAATGCTGGGGGTTATTATTGTGGTCACTGAGACGAATGCTGGGGTTATTATTGTGGTCACTGACACCAATGATGGGGGTTATTATTGTGGTCACTGACATCAATGCTGGGGGTTATTATTGTAGTCACTGAGACCAATGCTGGGGGTTATTATTGTGGTCACTGACATCAATGCTGGGGGTTATCATGGTCACTGACACAGATGCTGGGGGTTATTATTGTGGTCACTGACACCGATGCTGGGGGTTATTATTGTGGTCACTGGGACCAATGCTGGGGGTTATTATTGTGGTCACTGACACCAGTGCTGGGGGTTATTATTGTGGTCACTGAGACCAATGCTCGGGGTTATTATTGTGGTCACTGACACCAATGCTGGGGGTTATTATTGTGGTCAATGAGACCAATGCTGGGGGTTATTATCGTGGTCACTGACACCAATGCTGGGGGATATTATTGTGATCACTGAGACCAATGCTGGGGGTTATTATTGTGGTCACTGAGAACATTGCTGGGGGTTATTATTGTGGTCACTGAGACGAATGCTGGGGGTTATTATTGTGGTCACTGACACCAATGCTGGGGGTTATTATTGGGGTCACTAAGACCAATTCTGGGGGTTATTATTTTGGTCACTGACACCGATTCTGGGGGTTGTTATTGTGGTCACTGAGACCAATGCTGGGGGTTCTTATTGTGGTCACTGAGACCAATGCTGGGGGTTGTTATTGTGGTCACTAAGACCAATGCTGGGGGTTATTATTGTGGTCACTGACACCGATTCTGGGGGTTATTATTTTGGTCACTAAGACCAATGCTGGGGGTTATTATTGTGGTCACTGACACCAATGCTGGGGGTTATTATTGTGGTCACTGACATCGATGCTGGGGGTTATTATTGTGGTCACTGAGACCAATGCTGGGGGTTATTATTGTGGTCACTGACATCAATGCTGGGGGTTATCATGGTCACTGACACAGATGCTGGGGGTTATTATTGTGGTCACTGACATCAATGCTGGGGGTTATCATGGTCACTGACACAGATGCTGGGGGTTATTATTGTGGTCACTGACACCGATGCTGGGGGTTATTATTGTGGTCACTGAGACCAATGCTGGGGGTTATTATTGTGGTCACTGACACCAGTGCTGGGGGTTATTATTGTGGTCACTGAGACCAATGCTGGGGGTTATTATTGTGGTCACTGACACCAATGCTGGGGGTTATTATTGTGGTCAATGAGACCAATGCTGGGGGTTATTATCGTGGTCACTGACACCAATGCTGGGGGATATTATTGTGATCACTGAGACCAATGCTGGGGGTTATTATTGTGGTCACTGAGAACATTGCTGGGGGTTATTATTGTGGTCAATGAGACGAATGCTGGGGGTTATTATTGTGGTCACTGACACCAATGCTGGGGGTTATTATTGTGGTCACTAAGACCAATTCTGGGGGTTATTATTTTGGTCACTGACACCGATTCTGGGGGTTATTATTGTGGTCACTAAGACCAATGCTGGGGGTTATTATTGTGGTCACTGAGACGAAAGCTGGGGTTATTATTGTGGTCACTGACACCAATGCTGGGGGTTATTATTGTGGTCACTGACATCGATGCTGGGGGTTATTATTGTGGTCACTAAGACCAATGTTGGGGGTTATTATTGTGGTCACTGAGACGAATGCTGGGGGTCATTATTGTGGTCACTGACATCAATGCTGGGGGTTATCATGGTCACTGACTCAGATGCTGGGGGTTATTATTGTGGTCACTGACACGGATGCTGGGGGTTATTATTGTGGTCACTGAGACCAATGCTGGGGGCTATTATTTCGGTCACTGACACCAATGCTGGGGGTTATTATTGTGGTCACTGAGACCAATGCTGGGGGTTATTATTGTGGTCACTGAGACCAATGCTGGGGGTTGTTATTGTGGTCACTGAGACCAATGCTGGGGGTTATTATTGTGGTTACTGACACCAATGCTGGGGGTTATTATCGTGGTCACTGACACCGATGCTGAGAGTTATTATTGTGGTCACTGACACCAATGTTGGGGGTTATTATTGTGGTCACTGAGACCAATGCTGGGGGTGATTATCGTGGTCACTGACACCAATGTTGGGGGTTATTATTGTGGTCATTGACACCAATGCTGGGGGTTATTATCATGGTCACTGACACCGATGCTGGGAGTTATTATTGTGGTCACTGACACCGTTGCTGGGAGTTATTATTGTGGTCACTGACACCAATGCTGGGGGTGATTATCGTGGTCACTGACACCAATGTTGGGGGTTATTATTGTGGTCACTGACACCAATGCTGGGGGTTATGATCGTGGTCACTGACACCGATGCTGGGAGTTATTTTTGTGGTCACTGACACCGATGCTGGGAGTTATTATTGTGGTCCCTGACACCAATGTTGGGGGTTATTATTGTGGTCACTGACACCAATGCTGGGGGTGATTATCGTGGTCACTGACACCAATGTTGGGGGTTATTATTGTGGTCACTGACACCAATGCTGGGGGTTATTATCGTGGTCACTGACACTGATGCTGGGAGTTATTATTGTGGTAACTGACACCAATGTTGGGGGTTATTATTGTGGTCACTGACACCAATGCTGGGGGTGATTATCGTGGTCACTGACACCAATGTTGGGGGTTATTATTGTGGTCACTGACACCAATGCTGGGGGTTATTATCATGGTCACTGACACCGATGCTGGGAGTTATTATTGTGGTCACTGACACCAATGCTGGGGGTGATTATCGTGGTCACTGACACCAATGTTGGGGGTTATTATTGTGGTCACTGACACCAATGCTGGGGGTTATTATCGTGGTCACTGACACCGATGCTGGGAGTTATTATCGTGGTCACTGACACCGATGCTTGGAGTTATTATTGTGGTCACTGACACCAATGCTGGGAGTTATTATTGTGGTCACTGACACCGATGCTGGGAGTTATTATTGTGGTCACTGACACCGATGCTGGGAGTTATTATTGTGGTCACTGACACCAATGCTGGGGGTGATTATCGTGGTCACTGACACCAATGCTGGGGGTTATTATTGTGGTCACTGAGACCAATGCTGGGGGCTATTATTTCGGTCACTGACACCAATGCTGGGGGTTATTATAGTGGTCACTGAGACCAATGCTGAGGGTTGTTATTGTGGTCACTGAGACCAATGCTGGGGGTTATTATTGTGGTTACTGACACCAATGCTGGGGGTTATTATCGTGGTCACTGACACCAATGCTGGGAGTTATTATTGTGGTCACTGACACCAATGTTGGGGGTTATTATTGTGGTCACTGACACCAATGCTGGGGGTGATTATCGTGGTCACTGACACCAATGCTGGGGGTTATTATCGTGGTCACTGACACCAATGTTGGGGGTTATTATCGTGGTCACTGACACCAATGCTGGGGGTTATTATCGTGGTCACTGACACCGATCCTGGGAGTTATTATTGTGGTCACTGACACCGATGCTGGGAGTTATTATTGTGGTCACTGACACCAATGCTGGGGGTGATTATCGTGGTCACTGACACCAATGCTGGGGGATATTATTGTGATCACTGAGACCAATGCTGGGGGTTATTATTGTGGTCACTGAGAACATTGCTGGGGGTTATTATTGTGGTCACTGAGACGAATGCTGGGGGTTATTTTTGTGGTCACTGACACCAATGGTGGGGGTTATTATTGTGGTCACTAAGACCAATTCTGGGGGTTATTATTTTGGTCACTGACACCGATTCTGGGGGTTATTATTGTGGTCACTAAGACCAATGCTGGGGGTTATTATTGTGGTCACTGGGACGAAAGCTGGGGTTATTATTGTGGTCACTGACACCAATGCTGGGGGTTATTATTGTGGTCACTGACATCGATGCTGGGGGTTATTATTGTGGTCACTAAGACCAATGTTGGGGGCTATTATTTCGGTCACTGACACCAATGCTGGGGGTCATTATTGTGGTCACTGACATCAATGCTGGGGGTTATCATGGTCACTGACTCGGATGCTGTGGGTTATTATTGTGGTTACTGACAAGGATGCTGGGGGTTATTATTGTGGTCACTGAGACCAATGCTGGGGGCTATTATTTCGGTCACTGACACCAATCCTGGGGGTTATTATTGTGGTCACTTAGACCAATGCTGGGAGTTATTATTGTGTTCACTGACACCAATGTTGGGGGTTGTTATTGTGGTCACTGACACCAATGCTGGGGGTGATTATCATGGTCACTGACACCAATGTTGGGGGTTATTATTGTGGTCACTGACACCAATGCTGGGGGTTATTATCATGGTCACTGACACCGATGCTGGGAGTTATTATTGTGGTCACTGACACCGATGCTCGGAGTTATTATTGTGGTCACTGACACCAATGCTGGGGGTGATTATCGTGGTCACTGACACCAATGTTGGGGGTTATTATTGTGGTCACTGACACCAATGTTGGGGGTTATTATCGTGATCACTGACACCAATGCTGGGAGTTATTATTGTGGTCACTGACACCGATGCTGGGAGTTATTATTGTGGTCACTGACTCCAATGTTGGGGGTTATTATTGTGGTCACTGACACCAATGCTGGGGGTGATTATCGTGGTCACTGACACCAATGTTGGGGGTTATTATTGTGGTCACTGACACCAATGCTGGGGGTTATTATCGTGGTCACTGACACCGATGCTGGGAGTTATTATTGTGGTCACTGACACCGATGCTGGGAGTTATTATTGTGGTCACTGACACCGATGCTGGGGGTTATTATTGTGGTTACTGACACGGATGCTGGGGATTATTATTGTGGTCACTGAGACCAATGCTGGGGGCTATTATTTCGGTCACTGACACCAATGCTGGGGGTTATTATTGTGGTCACTGAGACCAATGCTGGGGGTTATTATTGTGGTCACTGAGACCAATGCTGGGGGTTGTTATTGTGGTCACTGAGACCAATGCTGGGGGTTATTATTGTGGTTACTGACACCAATGCTGGGGGTTATTATCGTGGTCACTGACACCAATGCTGGGAGTTATTATTGTGGTCACTGACACCAATGTTGGGGGTTATTATTGTGGTCACTGACACCAATGCTGGGGGTGATTATCGTGGTCACTGACACCAATGTTGGGGGTTATTATTGTGGTCACTGACACCAATGCTGGGGGTTATTATCATGGTCACTGACACCGTTGCTGGGAGTTATTATTGTGGTCACTGACACCGATGCTGGGAGTTATTATTGTGGTCACTGACACCAATGCTGGGGGTGATTATCATGGTCACTGACACCAATGTTGGGGGTTATTATTGTGGTCACTGACACCAATGCTGGGGGTTATTATCGTGGTCACTGACACCGATGCTGGGAGTTATTATTGTGGTCACTGACACCGATGCTGGGAGTTATTATTGTGGTCACTGACACCAATGTTGGGGGTTATTATTGTGGTCACTGACACCAATGCTGGGGGTGATTATCGTGGTCACTGACACCAATGTTGGGGGTTATTATTGTGGTCACTGACACCAATGCTGGGGGTTATTATCGTGGTCACTGACACCGATGCTGGGAGTTATTATTTTGGTCACTGACACTGATGCTGGGTTATTATTGTGGTCACTGACACCAATGCTGGGAGTTATTATTGTGGTCACTGACACCGATGCTGGGAGTTATTATCGTGGTCACTGACACCGATGCTGGGAGTTATTATTGTGGTCACTGACACCAATGCTGGGAGTTATTATTATGGTTACTGACACCGATGCTGGGAGTTATTATTGTGGTCACTGACACCAATGCTGGGGGTGATTATCATGGTCACTGACACCAATGCTGGGGGTTATTATTGTGGTCACTGAGACCAATGCTGGGGGCTATTATTTCGGTCACTGACACCAATGCTGGGGGTTATTATAGTGGTCACTGAGACCAATGCTGAGGGTTGTTATTGTGGTCACTGAGACCAATGCTGGGGGTTATTATTGTGGTTACTGACACCAATGCTGGGGTTATTATTGTGGTTACTGACACCAATGCTGGGGGTTATTATTGTGGTCACTGAGACCAACTTTCTCTTTAGTGTGCATTGCACAAAAATGAACTTTTCAGCCATTGAGACGTTTTCCTGCCGTACATTGTGAATGGGCTGCCTATCTTCATACAATGGAAACCTCATGGCAGGAAGACAGTGCAGCCATTATATACATTCCTCTGGATGTGTTCAAGGTCCCCCCTCACTGCATCGCCCGGTGTCTCCACTGATCATTATTATGCATTGGATGTAGACAGAGGGCTCCTCCTCTCACACACAGACTTGTCCTGTCACGTGCTCAGCACGGTGAGGACGTCATCAGCCTGCGCCTCGCCCATGTGTCTGTGTGTACAGGAAGGCAAAGAGAGATCAGCATGGGGGAGCCGGGCAGCCAGCAGGAGAAGAAGAAACAGCCGTCGTTGTTCAATAATAGGAATGACCCGGTGAAGAACTTCGAGAAGTGGAAGAAGAAGTACACCAGGAAGAAGGAGAAGTGTAAGATCGCCAGGAAGCAGAACAAGAAGCCGGAATGGCAGACAGAGAGGGAGAGCATCAGCCGGCTGGTGCAGCGCTACAGCGAGGTAATGGATAGACAGGAGGAGGATACATCACCCTGAGGGGGACCTCATAACCTACAATACTTATCGCCCACTGTCTGCACTGAGCCTTTCAGTTAGAGGAGCTCAACACATTCAACCTCCATTTAGTTGTTGGCCTGAAATTAAAGTAATAACAAAGATTTCTTTAGATACAATTAAAAGATGTTATACAATATTGTACAGAGGGGAGCTTTACTTCCTCTTTGGAGGTCCCCCCGCTGGCACTCTCTGTTCTTTCTTCCCCCCCTGCAGCAATCCCTGTGGGTGCTTCTGATCCAGGCTATGTACATCCATAGACACACGCAGCGCTGCTAAGTCATGCCCCCCGCCTCCCCCTCACAGGAGGTTGACTGACAGCAGCAGGAGCCTATGGCTGGCAGTGTCTGTGAGACCAGGAAGAGGGGAGAGTGGTGCTGGAGCGGTAAGAGGAGTCAGGTAAGTGTTTAGAGACGTGGGGGCAGGATAGGTAGAGAGAATTTTTTTTAACCTTAATGCAGAGAATGCATTAAAGTTTAAGTTCACCTTTTACAGAAAAAAAATCTAAAGGTGACCCAACACCGGACCCCCTGGTCCCTGCTGTATTTACCTCCCACAACCCTGAGCTGTCAAGACTCCAGCAAGTAGCCTTAAAGGGTAACTCCACTTTTGTGGGGGAAAAAAATAGCAAATAAAAAATAATATAGCGTGTACAATTGCGATACAAGACATATTGTAGTTGAATGTTATTAAAAATTACCTTTCCTTCCTATCAATCTGCAGCCACTGTAATTTTCTGAAAATGCAGTGAAATATGGCTACCTTGAGTTGTTCTGCACACAGAAACATCATTTCCTGCTTGTGTGATTGGCTCACCAATTTTCCCAGAAGTCTGCACTCTAAGATACAAGTCAGATTTCAGGCACCCCCCCTACAACAAAAATGTCATTTTTGGAGAGACACTTTCAATAGGAACAAATCTAAAGGGATGCAGCCCAACAGCTTTTCTCATCAGTGTCCTGCTGCTGCCGCCGCAGCTGACTGATAATTATGAAACCCCTCCCATTAGACCCACTTAGCAGAGAGGCACAGAGGAACAAGCAGGGATTTCTTCAGAATAACAAAATGTAGGAATCTGAAACAAAGTTTGTTATAATCCTTGCAAAGTACAGGGATCACCCAGATGGGAATGTTTTTTTTCTCAACTAAAGTGGAGTTACACTTTAAGGTCCAGGGATTTAAAATCTCCGCTGCTTTCTCTCCTGTCTGTGCAGCGCTGCAAGTATGGACCAGACAGTTTCTAATTGGTCAGTGCTGTCCATGCAATGGTGCTGACAAATTAGAATCCGTCTGGTCCTTACTTGTAGCACTGTACAGAGAGGAGAGAAATCAGCTGGGATTTTTAATCCCTGGACCATGACAGTTCAGGAATGTGGGAGGTAAGTACAGCAGGGACCTGAGGGGGTCCGGTGTTAGGTCACCTTTACAGATTAACTGTAAAGGCGACCTAACATCTTAAGGTAAGAAAAAAATATTTTTGACTTTAGAACCACTTTAATCCTCCGAAAGAGTGCTGATAATATAAATAATGTTAAGCCAGGGCTCGACAAATCACAGGCACCAGGTCGCCATGGCAACTAGGAATTGCATCCTGACACTTTTTTTTTTTTTCAGCTGTCTGCATTTGCTTCTCACTTGAGGACTGCACTATAGCCGAAAGACGGCTACAGTGTGGTTGCCCAGTTCTGGGAGGGAGCCTATTGACGTCCTCCCAGAACCTAGCCCCCCAACCCACCCTGTGCGCATTAGGCACGCTCTTTGATTGCTGTGTTTTTGGGACACAGCTGATCAGAGATTGAGGTAAAGGGCCAATCACACCAGCCCTTTATCATGTGATCAGCTGTGTCCAATCACAGCTGGTCACATGTAAACAAATGTCAATTTTCTGCATTTCCTTTCCTCAGCGCTGTCACAGCATGAGGAAAGGAAAGCTGATAACCAGCTATCCTGTGACAGTGGACATTTACATGCTAATCAGGGCAGCCCAATCAGTGCAGCATATCAGTGCCTATCAATGCTACCTGTCAGTGCCCATTAATGCTGCCTTATCAGTGCAGTCGCATCCCCGCACATAGATGGAGAAGAAAAATTATTTATTTGCTAAATTTTATAAAAAAAACAAAACTTTTTTTTTTTTTTTTTTTTTTTTTTTTAAAAATAACGATTTATTTACTTCAAGTTTGTAAAACTTTTTTTTTTTTTTTTTTTTTTTTTTTT